>VZUI01051897.1:4300-32395 GCA_013401135.1 Cettia cetti
GGGGGCTTGTTTTTTGTTTTTTTGTTTTGTTTTGTTATTTTTCCCCCTGGAACTAGAGTAAGCAAACATCATAAACTGAGTTCTCATGCAACATGGTAGAGTCATAGAGCTGCTTTTCTGAGCACCTTGTTAGCTTATTTTATTTAATTTATGATTGTATTTATGCATATCTACTGTACAATACTGCTCACAACCTGCTGGGAGTAAGCAGTAGATGCCAGTATCCAAACTGTTAGGAGGAAAGCAGATCCGTTTTGATAACATGGACACAAGTCCCATGAGATCCCATGCATACAAAGCTGTATGTTTGGGGAAGACCTTGGGCTTGCTTGTTTTATATGTACACTAGTCAAAGCCACCGCTACAATGTTAGGCAGAGTGTTGACTATAGTGGGTTGCTGTCAGGTTTGATAAATCTGGCACATGCTTTCATATGCTGAAAGCATTTTACAGTAGATGGCTTGCTTTTGATTTTTGGGCTTCCAAATAATGAGTTACGAGTGATATATCTCATGCAGATTAATAGCTGACTTCCTGGGGTTTTCTTTCTGTAATGGGTCTGGAAGACTGGAGTTAACTTCCTTCATAGCATCCCATGTGGGACTGTGTCCTAGATTTAAAATCTAAACTAATGTTGCAAACATGCTGATGTTTGGGCTGTTGCTGAACAACCCTTTCCAGGGTCAAGTCTTTCCTGCTCTGCCCCCACAGTGAGTAGGCAAGAGATTGGGAGTGACATGGCTGGGAACTGGCCAAAGAGCTATTCCATATCATAAAGCATCAACACAACAATAAAAAGAAGGAAGAGGTAGAGAAAAAAGGGCATGCAGGTTGTGTGGCTTCTATGGTGGCTCTTTGCCAGCTGGCTGGGCATTAGTCTGTCTGTGGGAGTAGTGAAGGATTGCCTTTGCATCACTTGGTGGTTTACTTTTCATATCTTTTCTTCATTCATTAAACTCTTTATCTCAGCCAGTGAATATTGCTTTTGCTGCTCCTCTCTCCTTATCTTGCTGGGGCCTGAGTAGAGATAAGGGGAGTGAGCATCTGCACAGGCACTTGGCTGCTGAGTGGGATCAACCCACAGCACCTTTTAAACCATTTATAAGCTTTTTAGCATCAGTTTAAACATGGAGGCTCTTGGATCTCAGTGTAAGGCAACTTCAACATCTACCTTTCTGAACTACAGAAAAAATGAAGTAAATGGCTTCATCTTTGTGATATACGATGTCATGTAATAGACTGAATTTTAAAGTTCAAAATGAAATAAAAATGCATAAACTGTTACAGTTGAAACCTTAATCAGCTAATCTAAAGTTACAAATGGGTAGACTTGGTTTGGTTTTATTATCAAAACAGTGTATTTGAGCATGATCCAACTTCTGTGAAAATTGTAGTCACAAATTGCATAGTCATGTAACAAGAGGTGAGCCAAGAATAAGGTGTAATAAAGTACTTCCTAATGGAAATACATACCATTTCTGCAATGTTTGTTGCCAAATAGCAAGTCTAACCTTCAGTTTGTTACCTTTTGTGAGGCAAAGATAATTTGTAGCAAAGTCTGACTGAATTCTCCATGTGATATCGATGTCCTCTGTATGAGTACTTATTTAAAATAAATGTACACTGCACCTTTTATGTGTGCATGTGTTTCTTTTCCTGGCATCTTTTTTCAGGGAGGGAAAGAGAACAAGGCTCATGTGTTCTCTCTACCACCACATGAATAGTAGATTCCCTCTCTGGAATAAATAGCTGCGTCTAAAGAATTGCTTTGTTTGGATTTCAAGACATTTTTACTCTGACCCTGGTGTCAGTGTGACTAGTTGTGTTGAAGGGCTTCCTTCTCTTTCCTAGCTGAGCCTAAGTAGTTTCAGATATACCTCTTAAAGTTGTTTGCAGCCCTACTTGAAATACAAAGCACCTGTGTGCCAGTATTTTCCCTGCTTGTATCTTGTCAACAAACTTAAGACCCATCTCTGTATCTGTTGCCATTAATGACAGAAATTTAATTAGTTTTATTGAGTGGAGAATTGGGTGTTCTCACTGGACCCACCTAATTAATTTTTTTTTCCTTCTGTATTCAATGCCTTTAATGCCTGCCTTTAATCTGCCTGTTCCAAAGTGTCTTCAGTTCCTGCCAGTCTGGTGCTGGTGCCTAATCACATGGACTTTTCCACTTCAGTATGTCTAGTAAGTACATGCAAGTGGCATCTACCATCCTTGTTCCTACAGGATCAAGCTCTGCATAGGTGTTAGTTGCAACATTTTTTTTATTTTTTTTTTAAGAGATGCTGTTACAGCTGGCCAATAAAATGCAGTCAGTCCTTATATATCCTAATCATATATATATATATATATATATATGGTAAATTTCAGAGCAGTTTTCCTTCTAAAACTTGAAGCACCCATAACTTTGAACATCAAACTGTGCAGCTCCTTTTCTTTTTCCCTACAGGGAAACTGAAATCTGTTTCTTAGATGAATGAGTGCTATGGGGCCACCTGGTGTCTATTAATTTTATAGAGACTACTCTGACAATGTAAACACCTGAACTTCTCAGGAAATTCAAGGGCAAAACTTTTCTCTTTGATTCAAATAAAACTTTTAGCTAGCAAAATCCAGACTTGGCATGAAATAAATAATGCAAGAGATATTTAATGCTATAAGACCCTTTCACTTCATGCAAATACATTCTTGAAAGCCTCTTTTTTCATGATTTTCTTTTAAGAGCCAAGATTAAAGATCACTTCCTTACTAAAAGTTTTGAAAAATAAATTGTCTGAAATGTAAATAAATGTAATACTTATACATTTCAAATATTTTAATAAAAAATAAAACATTAAAATATTTGAGGAGTGAGATCTGCCCACAGTTCAGATCTAGCTGGCCAGCAATCCCCATTAACTGAGAAATGAACTTTCAGGTGTGTCACATGGTGGGAATGCCAGCAGTGGATGGCCTTCTACTTGGGGCAGGGTATTGATGCCTAAATTAATGCTATTATGGCATTTTGTGTCAAGCATTTTGTTCCAGGTGGAAGAAAAAGCTTACAGGATGGGAGCAGCTGGCCATTTCTCCAAACAATGTAGTTAGGCAGAAAGAATTGACAGATTTGTTGTGCTAAGAGTTTTTAGAAGGTAAGATTGCAACGTAGAACTTTGATGTAAAATTGGCCTTTAGTGCTGAGTCAGAAAGTGCCGTGTAAAGCTGAGATCCTACTAAACAAAGCCAAACTTGCATGCTTCCTCAAACACCCTGTTAGGATATTCACACAGAAAAAGTGGAACACATTAGTGTTTGTTAAAATACTCGAACAGCGCACCTGATAAAAACCATATTAAAGTCAGTTACATACATCTTTATAGTGAAAGCATATACTTCTTGCATTTTAAAATAAAAGTAATTATTGAAATTCAGGTTGAGAATCGCCTAATTTGCTGATCTTTTATATAAGCATTATTATTACTTACTTTTCTGAAACACTGCTGCTGTAACAAAAAATGCCTTGTAGCAGAACCTATATTCCCAGAGAGAACAGAAATAATTACTGTGATGTATCATTCTGATGAACAATATGCTGCTTCACAGCTTTCTTTTTTCTTTTTGCTGAATACACTGCTCTATAGACACCTGTGAAACAAACCTATAATAAATTGCTTTTATTGTGTACACATTGCAGCACTGACTCTTGAAGTACCATGATGTTATTTATTGCTGCATCCAAAGAAAAGAGCAGCAGAATAAGTTTCTTCAAAAATCAAACTAAATATTATCTGTGTCAGGGTTTATATTCCTGGAATTAAGCTCCTGTATAATACATTAGATTTGGGAGGTTTTTCTCACTACACAGTTGTATAGTCTGGATTTTAAAACACTCTTAGCTGTAGTAGGATATTCTGCTAGGTCAAATTATTTACAAATATATTTATGAAGAAGCATTTTTAGATATACATTACAATGGCCATAAGAATGTCTGCTAGAGTATGGATGTGCTAGATTGTTTAATAAAAAAAATATTGAGAAGTTTCTTTGGGATTTTTTTTCTTAAAACCCCATAAGTTTCTCCAAGACTTGGGTCCTTAAGTCACAGTCCATTTACACTGGTGTGTAAAAGTAATGTATTAGGTTCACAGTTTAGAGAAAGCTGTAATTCAGATGGGTAAGTGCAACTGTTTCAGAAGCATACATGAAATATTTAGAGTACTGTGTTCAGCTGGGGTCTCAGCATAAGAAGGATGTGGACCTGTTGGAACAAGGCCAAAGGAGGGCCATGGAGATCACCAGAGGGCTTTAAGCACCTCTCCTATGAAGACAGGCTCAGAGAGTTGGGGTTGTTCAGCCTGAAGAGCGGGTTCTTCACTGCAGCTCTTCAGTACCTAAAAGGACTTTCAGGAAAGCTAAAGAGGAGTTTTTTATGGGGGCATGGTAGTGAGTGAGAGGACAAGCGGTAATGGCGTTAAACTGGAAGAAGGTAGGTTTAGATTGGATGTTAGAAGGGAATTCTTCACTATGAGGGTGGTGAGGCACTACTCTCATAGTGAAGGGTTGCACAGAGAAGTTGCAGTTGCCTCTCTGTGGAAGTGTTCAAGGCCAGGCTGGCTGGAGCTTTGAGCTATGTGGTCTAATGAAAGTTGTCCCTGCCTTGTGACAGGAGCATTGGAGGTAGATGATCTTTAAGGTCCCTTCTTATCCAAACCATTCTATGATTCTGTCATTTTGGACACACATCCATTATAAATTATGATTTCATCAGAATGCTGTTTCACTCAGCCTGTAGAAGAGACTGCTCAGCCTGCATAAGCAGTTGTTCAGTATTGGGGATTCTCTCTGTACATCAGTGTGTGGCTCCTTGCCTTATTTTCTAGCCTGTGCTAAAGACAGAGAATCACTGTCATATGGGTATCTGCAGGAGCTTGTCCCACCACCTGAGTGTTTCTTGAGGCTTATCTCCTTAAAATTGAGGAAAGTCAGGGCTGAAAGTCACTGAGATTAAAGTATCCTTTCAGTTGAGTCAATTAACTTGAGATAACTTGCACTTCAAAGTAGATAGTGTGATAGTGTGATACCAGACTGAATAACTTTGAAATTTCAGGTGACTTTGCTTTATATCTTGAGAGTGCTTAGCAGCATTGCAAACTTGAGTAATGGTCTTGTCAGACACTTACATAACAGGAAAGTAAAGTAGCTCTCTGTGAAATGGTGGGCTTATCTCATTTGTCTAATGCAATTATACAGGCAGGTAGAAAGAAAAAAGAGGACACATAAATCTTGTTCCTATAGACAGAAATTATTTGCCGGAAGCAAGAGAAAATCATACAGCTTTCCTGTATTCCTTCAACATGTTCCCCATCTATCTCTCCCAAGGATGCAGAACCAATCTTCAGGAATTTACAGCTCATCTCATCTTAAATGCGTATAAGGGATCTGAGTTCAGGAGCTACAAGAAATTCTGAGCAATTTATTTGCTATTTCCTAAATTTATCATATCTGCCTCCAAAATTATTTCATCATGTTGTATGTTACTCTCTAGAACGAAACCTAAAGTCTCTCTGTTCCACAAGTTCTGGACCACACTGTAAATAACATTGGACTAAATGAATGTGGGAATTGGGTGACTGGAGACCAGGAGCAGGTTGGCCCTGGTCGACAATGAAGTGGTCATTAATCTAAGACCATGGGAAATGAGATGCTAGGAAGGGAAACATCTGGTTAGATTATGGAGAGAAGAATGGGATTATGGGTATAGTTATGTTAATGAAGTTGCACCATATAAGGTTAAGTTCTGAGTTCTTGTATATGATTGGTTAACAACGTTTTACATATATGCTAATGTATTGTTCATTGGTCCATTGTCCAGGCTAGAGTCTCTATATAATGTTTGCCCCATTGTGGGGTCTTTCGAGGTTGCCCCATATTGTGTTTTTGTGCCTATGTTCTTTTGTTGGTTCAGGCTATTATTAAAGTTTTTTCCCAGGCTTACTCAATCATTCCCATCCCTATTTCATTTGCCACCTTGGCTGGTCCAGTTTGTGTCACATCACCGGTGACAAATGAATGAAATAGGCCCATTTCAATTTAGCTATTCTACTCCATGTCACCACCAGAAGAATTCCTGTTCAAGCAAAAATTGGTGCTTATGGTAGTGAAATATACAGTTAGATTGAAACAGTGTTTGAGTTATTTGGCTGGGTTTGGACTATAACAGTATAATGCCAAAGGTGAAGGAAAGAAAACAATTAAGAAAGAGTATCTGCATATAACATACAGCTGATGTTTCATTATTTACCATTTTTTTATTATTTATCTTCTTAGCCAATCACTACCAACTTGGACAACAAACTTCTTGTGAACATTCTAATGGAAACGGGTACCTGGAGAACTATAATTTGTGGGAGAGTATTGCTCTTGCTGTGACTGCACAAAAAAGGCATTGTGTGATTGATTTTCTGAGAACTGGGTTAAGCATTTTATAAAGCTTAAAAAACCGCACATAAGCTTAATTTAGGTATTTTACTGCTTCCCCCTCCCTCAATAAGGAAATTGTATTAAGCAGTCATGAAGTCACACCTACCATCTCAAAAACCTTTGCTGAAGTTTCTACAACATCATTGTTCAAACCTTGCCTTCCCCTTTTTCACCCCCAGATCTCCAGTCACAACTTTCAAGCACCTCAACCACATACTGGGACAGGCAGCATTGTCACACTTGAAAGATTAAAAAGCTGTATCTATCTCCCAAAAATAAAGAAATTCTGACCAAGAACAACCTGGTGTCTAGGTGACTGTCAGTAAATGAGAGGGATGTTGCCTTTGGAGTGCTGGATGCTTCAGTAACATCTCTCTAAAACAAAATTTGCAGGTGAGCTCAACTCTTGTCCTCAGCTCAGCTTTTTACTTCTCTGCGAATGCTCTTCTTGGGAAATTCTCATCACCAAATATTCTAGCAGATAATGAATTATGGTAGTGTTTCGCTTAGTTTGCCTTTCACTTGACACACAGATAAACACAAAGGAGTTTTTAAAAATTAAATTAGAAGTGTGGGGTTTGGAAAATACTGCAGTGTCTGTAAAACTGTAAAAACAATAAGGTGGTATTGTGACAATAAAGTGGTTTTAGCTGAACAAGTACTGCTCTCTATAAAATCTGATTCTGCATAGACTAATAAAAATTCAAAGGCAGGTGCTGTTACATTGCCTGAGTCTTCACAGATTTCTGCAGTTCATGAAGTAAAAGACAAACATGAGATGTAATGATGTCTCTCCAAGCAAGGTGAGTTCCATGTTTTAAGAGAAGCTGGATATGTAGTGGTGTTTTGAGAGGTTCAGGCTCCCTGTCAGCATGCTTTATTCCTATAGAGCAGGAATTGTCAAGCTGTATTCAGGCCAATAGGATCCTAAAGCTCAGCTCATGTTCAAGAGGTTGCAAAAATGGGCCTTAATGAGCAACCTCATAAAATGCAGTAAAAACCTATGCTTGCCATTCAATTCAACATGTGAAATTCAGTAATAACAAATGAGTTTGTGAAATTCAAAGCAGCTATTTTGTTCTTGTTATTTTGCTCATAATCCTATACCAAGAACTAGAAAACAATCCTATGGTTTTTTTAACAATGAAAGCTGCTTATGACTCAGTTATTAAGGACTAAATGATGAAATAACAGGACAGAAGTATGTGTTTTGAAACAGAAGTAAAAACATTAGGAGTCTGTGTGTGGGTATGTACTGAAGTGAGGAGTGAGTTCAGAAAAGGGGAATAATCATTTAAATTTCTATGAAATTTTCAGTAAGACTGTGTTACCGAGTGACAATGAAAACTAAGCTTCTCCATTAATTACCTATCAAATTGTTCATTTTATCCTGACAAACCTGGGTGGCAGCTGATGGAGCCCACTGCATTCAGAGTGTGTTCCTCTTGCAGAAGAGCAAGGTTACCCTACATTCCAATGTCAGCATCTGCAAAGGGTGGGCAGACATACCTGAGCCTTCTGGGCCTTTGGAAGCAACAGAGATTCTGGAGCTTGTGGAGGTCTGTGTGGAGTCTGTGCAAGACAGGAAACTGGTAAAAGTTACAGAGCTGAGGAGAGGATTTGCACTACTCTGTGCAATGGGAAGGTTTTATTCAGTCTGATTTGCTTGCAGAACAGAGGTCTCTCTTTAAAGGCTTAACTTGTACTTCTATCTCTTATATCTTGTACAAGGAAACCCTGCTGTGAAATTCAGAGTCCCTCTGAGTCTCTGGGCATGCACACTCTCAGGCAAAGATGAGATCTACTGTACCAAGGCTCTTGGGACGGGACCTGTTTGGTGGATGATGTTAGGTTATGTATTTCAGTCAGCTGGCACTCTGCATCTAAGTCTTTGCCCCTGTTGACTGAACATTTGAGTTAGGAAGAGACTACCATAACTTGCATCTAATACACAGTGAGGTTTTCCAAATAGAATTGATTGATGCTCTCGATTATTTTTGTCAAGGTCTATAGCAAACCTTGTGTTATCCATTTGTCAGCACTTGCAACAAAGCTGTTTTCTGAACAGAGTTCTCCTTTTTAGATATGAAAACTTAGTTAAATAGAGAGGACTGAGTGAACTTAATGATGCTGTGAAGTCTGACCTTTTATTTTCCACTTTCATAGTAAAAACTAAAGATTTTAGGATTTATTTAAATGTTATTCAGCTGGAATATCTCTTCCCATCAATGGGAAGAGAAGCTGTTAAGCTTGAAGGCTTCTTCCTCTGTAGGCTGTAGAATGCAGCAGGCCAGTCTCTTCTTGAGCTACTTGTCTTTTCATTAAAATGCCAATATATGTCATCAGTGTATATTTTTAAATAATTTAATAATTACTAGTGCACTACTGGGAAAGAGGGCAACTGAAAACTCCTCATCTTGAGTCATCTAGATTCCACATTTTGAATACTTTTTGCTGGAGTTTGACCTTCAATGCCTTGCATCAAGCTTTTTCGGGATAGATGTTTTTAATCATTGCTCTCCCAGGCTTTTTCTGCAATGGAGATTTTTAATGATGTTTCAATTCCTAGTGTAAATATAAATTATTGTTGTAAATTAAATGTTTCCCATGCAGTAGGCTTCAACTCTCCCCAGCTCCTCTGCTGTGGTATGTCTAAAGCAGTGATTTGCAGCATTCCTACCTCATCTTGTGTAGCTAAACAGATCAAAAAAAAAAAAAATCCATCCTGTCAACCACACCACTGATGAAGTGGACATCCACAGCAGTGTATTTTATTGCACTAACATGGAAAGTCACAGCAACGGCTCTCAATCAAGTTGAAGTTATCTGACAGATAAGCCATCTGAGGTGATTAGCTGAAAATCAAGGCTTTTGTTAGTGACATAGATCCTTCCATGTGTAAGCAGAGCAAAAGTCTTTCTTGTTGATTTCTTTTAGATATTTCCAAAACTGCCATTTACACCCTCTTCTTCCACAGGAAGCGGTCTCAAAATTCTTAGGTAAGAAGACAAGGAAACCCTTTGCAGTTTTTAGCACTCTGTGTTCTGGCTCTGCCGGATGTTCTACCCGCTGCTCTGCAGTGGGACAGGTGGAAGCAATGCCTTGTCCTTAATAATTTATTATTTTTGTCTTGACCTGTAGAGAGCCAGTGTGATCTCCATCATCTGCCTATGATTTGCAATCTGTCCTGATCTTGATGCTTTCCCTGTGTAGAGGAAAACAAATTGTGATAGTGGAGGCTGGTACTGCTCTTTTCCACAGAAGTAGATAACACACTTGTGGAATTGCCTCCCCAGAATAAACTCTTAAATGCTTATTGAATCCAGAAAAATATGGAAGGAAACTGGATGAAAAAATGGACACAGTGAGTCATAGTTTACACCACCTATTTCAGGAAACTAATTTAGCTAGCTAAATTAGGTAGCTAGTTTCTTTGTGCTATATCATTACTTAATGGTAAATAAGAAAAAGTTCTCATCAAGAATTATTCAGACTAGAGTTCTGACCTTACTACACATCTCTCCAGTTAATCCCTCTCTCTTCATTTATGGGAGAAACTTATGGAGGGTCACCTCCTAAAGCAGCTAAGTGAGCTAAGCAGTGAGAATATGCCCTCTTCTCTATGACATGGTCTGCTGTGCATCTTTTCTTTGGTTCCAACTCAGCCCTTGGATATGTATCTATAGACTTGACATGAACCAAAGGAAATTACTTCTCATGTCAGCAGACACAACATGAGTACACATTGCCGGTAATACTTTCTTGTCTATATGTTTTTATTTTCTACTAAAAGTTCATATAAATACCAGTTCTCGTGGAATCCAGATATGAATTAATAACAGCCATGGGAGATCTGGCTCACCTGAGGCAGCAGACCTCCTGCAAAGAGAGGCAGCTAAAGGACAATTCCTTTTCTACAAAGGGGAAAGGCTAGAGTGTTTGCTAAGTTGTAAAATAATTCAGGCATGTCAAATCCCTGTCAGTGTAACATGTTCTTTGTACCTGGTTATGTGTTAGCCAGTCTACCAGCTAACACCAGTATTTGAAAGCTGGACAAGGAGAGGTTAATCGGAAATTTTGAATTGGGGCACACATAGATAATAAAAAGCTAAAAGCTATTTTTCTGCCTAAGCTAAATTTTGAAAAAAATCCCACGTATGCACTTTCAGTTTTATGCTGTGTGTGAATGTCAAATATGCTTAGCTGGAACAGAATTTCTTGAAAGTAATTATTGTTGTGCCATTTGGCTAAATATACCTATAAACATACCAGAAGTATGCAAGACTGGAAAATGCTGATATAGACTTAATAATCTGGGGGACTAGGATCATTTAAGAACTGGTAATCTTAGTCCATTATTTTTAATTTTTTTGCTGTGTTAGCTATATATAATCCATTCCCAATATGTATATTTTGAGTGGAAAAAAATTAATAAAGTGGTTTAATCAAAACAGATTATTTCAAAAAAAGGAAACGAAATTTGGGAACGAGAGGTCTCAATCCTTTAACTGCTTCAGAGGGTCAGAGAATATGGAGAACCTTTTTCAGAGCAGGTAGCCCTATGCAATATTTCAGGCCAGATAAGTAAGTAGAGCAGGTGGCAATGCAAGCTCTGATGCCAGGATTGGTCCTGACTGTCTTCTGCCCTCTTTCCCTTCACTGCAGAGCTTTTAATCAGGCTCCTGGGATAAAAAGAACAGCTAATATGACTGGGGGAGTCTTACCCTGGTAGAAAAGGGTTGTCTTGATTTGCCTCCCTAGCACGTTGAGGCCTTGCAGGTTACTGTTACAGAGGCTAAATGGGATGGTTTGGGAGCTTTAGGACTTTCCAGCAAGTTGCACACTAGCCACCCACAGCTTAAGTTTTTGGATGAAAGCATCAGGGTGAGTGACTCTGGTGGCCACAGGCTGCCTGCCATGGTATTGGTGAAGGAGAGGAGCTGGCTGGGTCCTGACCTGCAGTAAACCTCAGGCCCAGATAACCTGCTGAGCTTTCTGCCTCCTGATCTGAATAGTAGCAGAGGAAGTGTGACAGGATCTCAGCTGGAAATGTAGCAGTAAAACTTGCCCCTGAATTCTCTTGGACTTGCATTTATTTTGTTAAAGTGTGTATATTTCTCCCCATATGAACACTTCCTTTTAATGTCCAATCTTTTCTGCAGATGCACTTGGCCCACCCTGCAGCAGTCTCATTTCTTTATGCAAGGGTTTTACCCTTTTCTTTAAGTGTCTGTTTTTACCACCACTGCTCAGGGAGGGTTTAGCAGTGAGGAATTAAGTGAATAAATATATGTGTGTTTTCGCAAATGTGTTTGTGCCTTGTTCTGTTCCCACCTCCCTGAGGGAGATTGTTTTCCTATGGAGCAGACTGACTGGAGCAGCAACCATGTGAAAGGACAGCAGCTTCTGCTCTTCTTCAGCTGCAGGAGAGGAAAGGTGTGTCTGATTGTGAACATCAGGAATAGCTGGAGAAGAGAGGAGACGAGGGAGAAGAAAAAAAAAAAAACAAAAAAACCCAAACCCCAAGCCTTTGAACGGCAAGACTGCACTTCTAACATGCGGCCAGCATGTGCCATACAGGCTTCAGGAGGCAGCAGGAGCACAAGTGAGAGGCGCTGGCTGGGCAGCAGCAGAAAGAAGCATCGTAGCAGGATGGGGGATTCTAGAACACTAGGAAACAGGGGAGGTCTGGAGGTGCACAGGCCACGACAGACAGTCTGCTGTCATTCTGCATCGAACTCAGCCTGGAGGTCAGATTGGGCAAATGCATGGACTATGCAAGGTATGTTATTTTTTCATCTCTCTTAATTTTGGCTTATATTATAAGGCAGAAGCAGGCTTTTACTGAGTTATATGTTTGCTGTATAGTATTACTGCATTTATGGGGTAAGAGGAGCATTAGGGGATTGTTTTTGAGTATTACCACTTCTGGAAGATAAACAAAAGTTTAGGTTTTTAGGGAGAATTTTTGAGCACGGTGTTGTCTGTGAGAGAACAAGGCTGGAGGCAATCCAGCAGAGAGAAAACTCAGAAATGCAAATCCACCACTTCAGAGAAAACTGCAGAGAGAAAAGGAAACCTTTCTAAAGTGAAACAAGTGCATAAAAAGTGGATGCCTGACAGGAAAATGTGAGGGGGACAAGGGTAGCCAGATTTGTATTCATGTTCAAGCTTTAAGGTTTACTCTTCAGGGCATTGCCTCTGCAATGCTCTGAGGGACTGTCAAGCCCCCTTCAGTCCCCTACACTTGAAAAAATTGTTCCAACGTATACAGTTTAATTTAATTTCTATATTGCTACTAGAGGGTGCCTGTGTTTGTTTTTCTGCAAAGCATATCTAAACACCTGGGGATGGCATTAAGCTTGTGGCTGGAACATTGTCTGTGGATTCACAGTTGTCCTCTTTTCCAACCTCGATTCTATTAGGCTGCTAAAGAGCATCCTGCAGCAATATCTCAGGCAATCCTTTCCCTGCCTTGATGTTGTGAAGTTCTGTTGAGAGCTATATATACTGCTTTTCTTTACTGCCATAAGTTTGAAATTTTTGGTACATCTTTAAAAGTATGTAACAACTGCAAAAGTATCTTTTTTTTTTTTTTTAGCAGAAACATCCTGCATGGATCATTCATTTAAACACATCTACCTCTACTGCTGCAGGGTTAGCCAGTATTCCTTGCATTTTGCAGTGATCCCTTGTGTTGCACTTACCTTGAAAGACATGTCTTTGAACTCTGACAACTTTTTCAAGTGTTTTTTTTTTGTTTTGAGTTAAAAATTTTCAGGGAGCTTTTTCCCCTCTTCCAGGAAAAACCCCAACTGAAACTAAAATTTTCTGCAAATGAAACAGTTATGGCTTTGCAATTCAAGAATTTTAAAACTACTGCATTCACTTCTCATACATACAGTTTCAGACTTTCATGGGTATGTGTGTGTTTTTATATATTTTCATATCTAGGTACACTTATATGTATCATTGATGAATTCACATTTCTTTATGTGTTGATTTAATTAGACATTTTTCTTAATATGGCTGCTATAAGTGGTTATGGTAAAAGCTGTTCCTAACCAATGTGACTAATGAGATTAAATTTGGATAGCTTGTCAAAAACTTGGATAGCTTGTCTTCACTCAAGAGTGCTGAGTAGTTCTATTTATGAACTTTTTATCATCTAGCTTAGTTTTTTGGCATCAGATTCTGTATATAATATGCTTACAGCTGCAGTGTATGCTCTCTTAAAATGAAAATTAAGCAGATGGTTTTAGTATTTGCAAAATGGCCTTGCAGTGGTGAACAGATAAATAAGACAACTAAAAGTCTCTTTGATGTGATGTATCTGTGTTGTTTGAGTTTCGTTTTTTTTTCCCTCAGAAATGATCAATCCCATGTACTTGCAAATGAGTCTATGGAATGATTCTTTATTGGCAAAAGTAAAAATCAATGTTTACAGGAAATTATACTGGATAAAGGAGTCACTGCAAGGGTATTTTAAAAATCTGATCATAAATCGTTATGGATTTTTTCATTGATATATCGACAGTTCAAAACAGCCATAAATTTCATCTCCTGTATACACAGATATATTTTAATGATCCCATTTTCCTGAGCTTTCATGATAAAGCAGTTAAACAGTATAGGATAATCACAGTCTGTGGGTGTCTTTATTAAAATATACCTAAATTAAACTAGGAAAGGTGAATAAAGCCTGTGTCCTTTGAAGTTAGCCAGGCAAAGCTCCATGTTCAGTAATTGATGGTCTCAAATGTGCTGAATGTTTGGAAGAGAAATATAACAATATACTGGCTGCTAACTCCCTAGAAAATCCATCTATATTTAAGAAAAACCATAAGCCAAGATGAGAGTAGGGCGGATGGAAGTTTTTTTGAACACGATGTCTACTGCAGTACTGGCTAGCTACTATTGAACATTATTTTACTACAGTTTACTAAACTTTCTGCAGTGACACTGAGTTCTTTCTCTGGAATGGACGCACTTGAAAGTCCTTGATGTGTGGGTCTGTCTAGTGGGAAACTCAAATAGCTCTGAGGGCACACACACTTATTTAAAGGGGATTATATCCTAACTCCTAGAGGCTCCACTTCTGAGACAACTAATGAAAAATCTCTGTTCTTTTGTTCCCTTTTAATGAATCTACCATTAGACAACTGCTCCTCTTCAGGTGCTTACTTTGATGCTTAGTTACAGTAGGTAACAGAAATATGGTTAGAGCAACTGAAATTATTCTTACAGTAGATACTCTCATATTGCTCTTGCAGAACTTATGAGCCAATTATGAGTCACAAGTTCCATTCAGGCCTGCTCTACTGTTACGTATTTTGTTTTCTGCAGCTGAATTAAGGAATTCATTGCATGATTATGTCTGAGGTCTGAGTTTCTGTGTTGTATTTCAGTCCTGGCTTGAAGCAGCAGCCAAGACTACATCAGATTTGTAGTCTTGTTGTGAGTGTTGCCATATTAGCTTGAGGGTGCTTGTGTGACCATCACACATTTGATTTGTCTGCATTTGAGAGTCCAGTTTTGTGGATGGGATATTTTGTATTCAGATGTTCATAGCCTTCTAATTATCACAAACATGAGAGTTAAAAAAAGTAGGAAACTCCTACTGGTAGGAGAGACATATAGAAGTTCCCTTATTTTGCAATTATAGGTAATTTTTTTTCTTATTCTGTATTTTGGGATGGGATGCTTGTGACGCAGCAGAGGAAATATCATGAGCAGCAGAATAATCTCTTCAGAGTTTCTGTCCTCCATAGTTTTGTGGTGTAGTGTCATAATAAACTCTATGGTTTTGTGTTACAATGTCATTATGCAGTTGACCTTGTAATAAGCTTGAATATGAGTCTTCAGAAAGTGTTAAAAAAAAATCTGAAATAGACAGAAGAAATCCTAAACCACTGATTGGTGGATAAGAGAATTGCTGAGGACTGTAATATAAAAACAGAGAAGTGCATTGTGGGATGGCTGTTTCTCACTTCCTGATTTCCACTGAGGTCTGAACCTCACAGGGGTAAAAAAAAAAAAAAAAAATCACAGAAAGTTGGTGATTAAAAGAAAAAAATTCAACATTAGCTTTCTACTATTACTTGAGAAACGTTCAGATTGTAATGTATGAGTAATGTATGAGTAATGGTGAGTGGATTTCCTGCAGAAATCCAGGTATAAGCAAGACAACCACAATCTGAGAATTCACATTGAAATTAGAAGGTTTATTTCATGTTAAATGTATCTTGTCCAGAAAAAGGAGAACACATGCTGAAAGTATTCTTTCAGCATTACACTAGCATTTAACAACATTATTCATAGTGGACCAGAATAAAATATGGTGTTCTTTTCCAGGGGATAAACTTAATGATCAAAACAGGAATTAGTATTATCTTGCCATAGCCTCCTTGTTCCAAATGACAAGCTGTAAAATACAAGGACACAAGTTTTAACTCCAGGTGTTTGTTGTCAGGTTCTGAAGCTGTTGGCCCTCTTGCAGTAGGACTACTTCGCTGGAAAAATCTGTGTGTTTATGGCAACCCTCCCCTCGGTCTCACTGCCCCTGAAGATGCCTGTGTTCCCGTATGTCAATGTTTTGCTACACAAAATGACTTTTCATGTCCATTGTCCTGTCCAGCATCACTTTCTATCACTCCAGTGCCTTCTTACAACAGTAGTAGTCAAGAAACTTTGAGTCAAGACTCCACAGGTAAGTGATTATTTGTTTTTTAAATGTCCGAGCTTAGTTTGATCAGCAATTTACTTAGTCAATACAAACTGCTATTTCTGCTTCCAGAGTGCTTTGATTGCTCCTAAATAAGGATCAAACCACAGAAACATCATGAAAGGATTTATGGTTATGCAAAGTAATCCTTAATCTAACAATTTCCCTCATGGTTTAGAAGTATCAGAAACAAAGATGTTCTCAGCAGCAATAATACCATTAGTGTTTGTTTTCTTTAAAACTGGTAGGCCAACTGTTTGATGAAGGTGCATCCATGTTAGCACATGGAGTCATTTGAGGACTTCTGTGCCTGTCATAAAACTTTGCGTGATGGAGGATACCCTCACATGTCTGTCGTGTTCAAAATACTACTAGCACCTGGCTAATCACAAAATAAGGGTGTACAAGGAGCATCCAATTACATCCATGGGCATGCACTTGTGCTCCCACCCTGTTAAAAGGCTGTTAAAAGACATCTATCAGAAGATATCAGAGGCAACAGCAGCGGGCTGATCACTGGTGGTGTTCTTTCTTACTGAGATTTGGACGTCTCAGGGTCTGATGGAAAGATGACAGCTGGTGAAGAGTTGTGGTGTTAGGATAAATCACTTGACTCACAGTCTGGCTGCATTTGACTCTCAGAGTTCTTAAAGACGATGATAGGAAGTGATAGGTCATGAGCTCAGTGAAATTTTCTGGCTGCCAAGGAGTCATCTATATGCTTTCTAACTGAACCCCTGTAAAAGCATTCTAATTCCTGCTGCCTATGTTGTGTTGCTAAGTGGGAGGAATTAGAAAGTTCTGCCTAACTGCCAGGTAAAAGAATGGTTTATATGGAAATTGAGGTATTAGTAGATCCAGTATTGAAAGGCATAATGCTGGAAAAGTCTAAATACCTATAGCTGCTATGAATACCTAGTGCTGACCTAGTTCTTAAAATTGTAATAATTGCTGGCAACAGTGGCTGAATACAATCTGTAGTAAAAATGATAGTCAAATATATAGTTTGTATTTGGCTCTTTTCATTTTAAGTATCGCAGTACATTAATGTAGTTTAGTGTAACTGATGAAGACATTGCTGCATGTTGCCAAAAAACAATGGGCCTGAATCTCTGTGGTGGTGCTGAAATCAAATCAAAACCCATTTCTCCCTTCCCAGAACTTTCTGATCTAATGGCTCATCCTCTGAACCTGACTGGATTCTTATGGCAGCTGGAAATCCCAGGCTCCAGAATTTCAAGTACCATTCCTAATATCTGTTTTGATGGTGACACTTACTAAGCAGGAGCATTAGGGCAAATGCTGGACAGCTTCAGGAAGGTTAAATGTTGTGACTTTCATTTAACTTTTTTTCTGCTTCCAGTTAAGAGCCATGTAAATATGCACCTCCTTCTTCAGTGCAGTGTTGATTGTATGAACTCTGTGACTATATTCTGTAGGCCTAATTTGCATCTTGGTTTACATTACCATCTGTTTTACTGATACAAATACTGTACTGCTGTGAGTCATTTAATATTTTTCCCACATGATGAGTGAAAACTCTGGTTTTAATTTGAAGTGGTTTTGGGACAGTAAGATGGCAAGTGAGGAGGCACTTGACACCTAGAGGTGATGTTATGGAGAAGGGAAGAAATGTTAATTTAAAATAAAAGAAAATAGTAGCACCATAAAACATTAGTAAAACTTGATAAGGAGCTGTTAGCATTGCAGAACAATTTCCCATTTCTAAAGTATGGATGCATATAGCCAAAGATGCCATTAGGATATAATATTAGCAAGCCAAACACAAATGCCCTAATTTTCATCCTAATTTAAGAAGCTACAAGGTCTTTGAAGAGGTGACACTGAGATGCTTATGAAGAGGTGACACTGACATGCTTATGTCTTACTGAAAAGCAGTATGGCAGTATGGTGTCAGGTTAGCACTGAAGTCCATTTTTAGAAGTCCAGGGTGGTCCTTGTTCAAAGTACAACTTCTAGCACAAGAAGGTACAATCTTTATCCTGGTAGTTAATATCCTAATTTCTGTACCCAATGAAACAATTTATAATCTGTGGGATTTTTTGAAATCTAATTTTTAAATCTAATCCTGCAGCAAAGTAGAGGGTATTGCATGTAACCAGGTTGTCTTACCATTATTGCTCAGGGGTAGAATGGTGTGTCAGCAGCACTCCTTAAGGCTGGATATTGCGTCTGCAACTTCAGTATTAAACCCTATCCCTGGGTTTCATTATAACACTTCTAATGCAAAGATTCCTCAAGTTTTTGAAACTACGTAAGTTTTCAGGGACTGTCTTGCATTGCCATGATTGAAAAGCTTGTTTGCAGCATACAGCACATCTGTGGAAGCTCAGGCAAGAGTACAGGGTCAGCTGAAATGGGGGAGTTCTTGAAAAGACACAGGGTAACTTAGGTATGGATTAATGAGGAAGGGTAAATCTTAGTTATATCCAAGCTCATTTATGTCCAAGACTAGTTGATCAGATCATTTACAGGAACTTGAAATGCAGAAGAACACCTTGCCACATGCCTACTGTGCTGCTTCTCGTCTGTGCATTTACAATTAAGCTCTCTATAACATTTTAATAGCGAATTCTTTAAAAAACAAAAACTAAAACTATGCTAAACCACCAGTATATAATGCACGCAACACACACATTATAGTTCAAAATAATTCTTTCTTTAACTACCGAAGATGGAAAAATTCTGTCTGCTTTCATTTGAGCAGAGCATGTTTGGGACCTTGTAATAAACTGTGCATGATGATACCTGAGCTGGATTTCAATGTTCAAAAGACAGTGATGCAGAAAATAAGATATTGATGCAAAAACCCTCTGTGTATTCTGATACGCAGTATGAAAGAGATAAATCCACAGCTTGTTGTAGTGGATGCTTTGCACCCTACTTGAAACATTAGTCTCAATTTAGTACTTTTGTTGCTTTGCAGTGTTTTGAAGAGTAATTAGTGTTAGTAATTTACAGAGTAGTGTCAAATTTTGTCCTTGCATATAGGAGTATAATAGACACCAGAATTAATCAATTTCATGGACTGTGGAAGGGAATGCTTAAATTTCTAGTATGAGTTATGATTTGAAATAATGGATTTTTGAGAGGATTGCTCCAGTCAATAAAAGCCAGGCTTCTGTTAGAATGAGACAAAATATGAGTTATTCTTCGCTCACTTTCTAACCTGGAAACTTTGTGAGGGCGTACCAGAGAGGAAGGTCATTGTGGTAAATATTTCATAATTGCATATTGGTATTTAGCTGAGTCATGAAGAGTTCCTGTTGATTAACTTTGTCTCTTCTTATGATCATTATTCAATGCTTAATTACACTGAACAATAAATTCCAGACTATCCAGAAGATTTGCTAGGCAACACCAGCTGGATTGAGATGAATAGATTTTTCACTGGGTAGAAATGAGTCAGGAGCTGAACAATACCTGTCAAATTTGTGTCAGCTGCAAATTTTAAAGAAATACAAAAAACCATAATTTATTAAAATACTGGATATAACAAGGAATCTGTGCCTTTTTGAAATGTATTCCCATTTTTCTAATAATAATCTGAATAATTTCATTCAACTGCTTCTGACTTGAAATTAATGCACCTTCATCTAGACTCTATTTCTCTTGTTTGCTCATTACAGGGACCTGTCCCCTTGTATGCTAGATTAGCTGTTTTGAAAACAATTATATTGATTTCTCATGAATTGTTCCTAACAAATATGTCAACTCTTTTTTATCATCTTGTTTTCTTCAAGATGGTTAAAGACAGCTTGATTTATTGCTTACTTACTAATTTGTCACTATCTCTTTTTAAATATCCGTGGTTGGCTGACCAGCCTGTAATTACCTGGACTACTTTATTTGCCCTTCTTCACTGTTAAAAGATCCTACTCCATCCTTACTTCAATGGGATAATCCCAAAAATGCATTTAGGCTGCTAAATCCCAGCAAACCTGAAAGGTAAAGTAGGCAGCTACATTCTTTTCCTTGGTTTGTGCCTGGTCCCTGGTGTCCAGACCACAGCTATTTCAGGAAAGCTTGTGCTTCACAGCAGAGACAAGGAAAATGCAGAGGACTCAAAATGGACCCTCTTCAGGGATGCGTTTGGCCCTGCCTTACAGTTAGGCAGAAATACACACTTTGGAAAAAAATAATTTTATAGCCGTAGTATACAAATTTTGCAAGCATAGCTAAACCTGATAGAGTGTTCCAGTTTTATTCCTAAAATCTATTGGAAATCTGGCTGCAGCTAGTGTCCCCTCTTTTATTTACATAAATTCCTGGGACCTCTTCATTTTATTTTGCATGTGCAGTCATGGCACAAAAGCTTTGCCTTTTGTTACTACACTGCAAGATATTGCACCTGTGTGAATGCTGCATTTGACATAGAAAAAGTATTTTTATATGTATTTCTTAATTTCTAGGTAAGTGCATACTTATATATATACTTTGATTCTGCAGCTGTCTTGACTTGTGCAGCTTTTAAGTTTTGAATTGTGCAATAACAGTAAAAACCTATATAAAGAAATAATTTGTGACATTCCTACTTTCTAGTGTGGTATAGGAATCCTGTTAAATATATTTGATAAGTTAGAAGCAAAGGAACTAGATCCAATGTTAAATGGATTCTGTAAAAGGAATAATATTGGCCTGCCTAGGAATTTATTTGTTCCCCTGAAGAAACATGATACATAGAATAATTATAATGTGAATAAGGAGATGATTGAGGGGGACATGACAACAGTCTGGAGAGGGGGAGTGCAAAACAGGAGGAAGATGAATAGTGTTTTCCCAGTTTGGAATCAAGGTTAATATTTTAATGGATGACTTCTGCCTGGAAATGAGGAGTGCATTGATGAGATGTGCCAATGAATCTAAGGTGGGAGACATCATTACTGCAAAGGATATTCAGAATGTAAGGTAAGAAAAAATGGATGGATTTTGGGAACAGAATAAGAGAAAAGTGATGGAATAAAATGGTGAAGGTCTTGCTACTGTGCATAGCAGGATTTTTTCTTTTTTTTTTTCCAATAGGTTGTGAGTCCTCAGCTAGAAATAGTAGAGGAAAATAAATTCAGCTACTAATTAGAGGTGGACTGCAGCTATGAAAAAAACAAATGGAGGATTGGGATGTTTCAGGTGAAGTATTTGCTGCAGAGGGAGAGAGAGAAGATTTTTACCTAAACTGGCTGCTTATTTTCAAAGAGAGAAGAGCCTTACTGGAGCTGAAGTAGAGGAAAAACTACCAGAACAATATGAGAGAGAGTGTAAAAAAAATTCACTGTGTTTATACTAGCAAAACAAAAGCCATTTAAAGAAAGAAAAAACAAGACAGTAGGTTTCTGTTTCTGTTTACTTAATAATCTAATGTTTGCAAAGTTTGGGGAAATAGCTTAGTCTGAAGAAGAGACATCTGATCTGTCCATTTATCCTGACCAGCAGCTTTCAGAGTCAGAAGAAACTGCTAAGTGACCTTAAAGATGCAACTCCTCATTTTAACTCTTACAGTTTGTGTTCCAGTTGCAAATCTTAATATGGAGGGGTCATAAACTGACCAGCTCCTGGGGATTCTGTACAAAAGTGAAAGCCACAAGGTGGTGCTGACACTCCTTACTGTGGTTGAAGGCATTGTGAGAGATTTAGCAGAATATGCACTGGCCTGGGTGTAACCAGACAAAATTTTCATGGAGTTTGGTGTATGTTAACCTGCAAACAAGTAATAAAGTCAGGGGATGACTTCAGACTACAGTTTGTGGTTAAGCATTGATTTTTGGTAAAAAGTCCTAAGGAATTCTTAGGATATTGGAGGGAAAGAGGGAATGAAAGGAGTTAGAAAGGTGATGGTTATTTCTGAGGTTGTAACCCATTTTTGCTTGGCTTTCAGTTGCAGAAGGATTGATGAAATGATAAAATTGAGAAGCAGAAAGAAAACACATCTTTGTTATCTCTGATTAGAATAATCACTTGAATTTCCCTGCTTTTTAAATGCCAAGGACAAAATCTGCTGTGCCCACAGTGCTGCTGGCTGCTTGTGCTTCTCTGCCTGTTTTCCTTTTGTGCTTGCATCAAGAGAGGGACTTTTTTGGGGGATTGGTTTGTTATTCTCTGTACATCACCTTAAAGGGAGTGAAAGAGAGAGGTTTCTGCAGTTTATGGCTGTCTAATAGAGTGCTCCTGGTGGGGTTTATAAAAAGGAAAACACTGTTAGCAAAAATGTTCCTTGGGAACTCTGTAGTCAGCTGCACCTGAGAAACAATGAAGTCCAGCTAACAACTACATAAATTTATCTCACTACCCTGAGAACAGCCTGCCTTTCCTACCTTTCTGACCTGTCTGCCAGCAGAAGAGTCATGTCTCTGTTCATTAATCATTGTGGCCATGAAGAGGGGAGGCTTATCCTTCTCAATTCTTTCATTCAGCCACCAGCAAAATCATCCACTGTTATGAAAGACAACAGTTCACTACTTTTCTCAAAAATGAGGGAAGTGCACTTCATTATGGAATGCCTTTCTTCGAGTGTTATGTCATGTTTGGCTCCTGAAATGCAGTATATGCATTTCTACTCTAAAAAAAGGGGGCCCAAATGTGTTTAAGTTTAAACCTGAAGTGGCTGAAATGCATACTGCATTCAATAATTACAATATATTAGGATCTCAAAAAGAATGCCCTTGCTGACTCTTGGGACTGAGTGCCATTAAATCTATACTTCCAAATATCTAGATGCTTGTACTTAATCAGTTTCAAGACTCTGGCTACTAGGAAAATTGCTTTTATGATTCAAAAAAGTGTAATATTGTTTACTGAAAATTCTGGCTGACATCAATTGCACAGACCATTCTAAAACACTCATGTTTAAAAGGAAGGAAATAAAAACTGTGAAACTTCTGTAAACTTTTGTACACTTCTGACTGTATTGTACGATCAAGTCTAGAAGCTGCTGAACTTCCTGATTCTGATCCAGCAAAGCAATGAAGTGGGTCCTTAATGAACTTGAGAGTTGTGCCATGGAGATCTATTTATCTGCTTCTCTAATTATCCTTACCACTTATGAATGAGAAACTAGAATCTGACTAAATACAATGAGCTGGTAGCTCCTGTAAAAATGTATTTGGAAATGCCAGCCAGCACTGATCATGTTGTTGGTTCAAGGCATTTAAGATTGGCAATGCTAGCACATGCCTCCTGTACTGTTGTAGCAGTGTGCTTTAAACTTGTCTTCAGAGAGCATCTTTAGAGCTGGAAGTGCATTTACTCTCCTGCCTTCTCTGTGTGTTAATTCTGAAACTAACTGCAAGGCCTGGCCTTTCTGTTTATCTACAGTGTGGAAATTTGCTGATCTGAGGTTGGGACATCATTACACAAGTTTAAACAAGAATCTGATGTTATCCCTGTTTGCTTACTGCTAGTGCTTTGTGTGAACTTAAACTCCTTCTCAGGAGGAGAATCTCCTTCTCAGATCACCACTTAGCTAACACAGACTTAGATTTATAAGATTTAATTATTTTTGATGGCCTTATTTTTTTTCTTGAATACGTTTCTGCACTGTCCATTGAGAACAGTTGGGGCAATAAGAATTATTTTGAATATTATTTTTCATGGAGACTCTTTTTCTCTGGGCAATTGTTGTTGTAGCTCTCTTGTTGGAGGACAGAAATGAGCTGAGACACAGACTTGTTTATCAGAGCCTTAAAAGGGTCCTGGTTTATTCCTCTTTACAGCTGAGCCATCCTGACTCCAACTATCACTGACTCTGCCTGCACAAGTTCCCACTGTAGGTTTCCCTTGCAGCCTTGACTGCTGGTTATGTCCTGCTAAACTATGACTGTAGGTATCAGTTTGCAGACTCTGACTGCAGGCTTTTACCCAGCTAGACTGTGACTGCAGGTTCCAACTACAGGCTCTTAACTGCAGACCCAGACTGACCTCACAGCAGTAATTTTTCCCTCCCCAGGATCATTCTTCATGACTATCCCTCACTAGCTAACCCACTCCCTTTTTTCACACTTATCTTTATTGGTTATAGCTGTGACTCATCAGGGGCAATGCTGTACTGAGTAATTAACACAGCTGTTACTTATTGGAGTCCCTTCTCCTACAGGCAATATTTTGGTTTTGTATGCTAGTCAATTAATGAAGAAAAGGGCTAGGATGGAGTTTGAATCAGTAATTAAAGAACTGGTTTTTTTAACCTAAGGATGTGTCTTTATACCACTCTTTCAATTGCAGCCTTCTAGTGCTAGAGGATCTTCAAGGTTTAGTGCAAGAAGGAAATGTTTAATTAGTTCTTTAAATCAAAGAAGTGTTTACTGATGCTTCGTGAAATAGCAATCTGCTTCATTCTCCTGTCAATGATATGCCTTTCCCCGTGAACAGTGAACAATATTCCCCGTGAATAATGTCTTGCATATTTTATAACCAAAACACTAGCAAAAGATCAGCAAATAATTATTATTTAGTATCTGCTTGTTAACTTTACAGAATAAAAATAGGACTTTTCCAGTTTTACTTCCAGAGAAATTAAAGGTCTGACAATAGAATGATTTTTATTTTGTTTCTCATTAGAGAATATAACACAGTTAAACCTTGGAGTGTTCTATAGGTAAGTAAGTTAGATATCCTTCAGCAGAAAACCTATTAAAACCCCTCAACTTTATAATAAATCCACTTTTGATAGTCACGTTAAAGAGCATGAACCAAAAAAAGACCCAAATATCTAATGTGTTTCTTTTTTTTTTCTCCAATGATTTTTTAATAAGCTGTTTCATTGTTCTGTGGATGATGAAGCCTTGATCCTTTAAAAGAGAAAGGACATGTCAAGAGTTTCAGATGTTAAGTGGGAAGCATTCATGTATAGCACTGCAGTAGAAGACTGAGGCAGAGAGCAAGAGATATATAAGTGTAATGGAGTGAACTATGCACAATATCTCCAGTAAAGCCCTTATTTATTTTTCTCCTCTGTTTTTAAAGCTTGGTTTAAGGTAATCAAGCTTAGTATCCCATCACTTCCTCATTGAAACAAGAGTAATCAAGTTTGAGAAAAAAACCAAGGAGTTACCAATTTGAAAAATACAATCCTGTCTACTCTTTCAACTACTAAATTTCCTTCTTTTTGCTCATTTTTAATGTTCATTTTTATGTTTCTTCCTCTTCAGTCATATCCCTAATTGTATACCTTTGAAAATCTCTTCCTATTTTTCTTCTCTTTCCTGCCCACCTATTATTTATTCTGTGTACGTACTGTGAATTTGTTCCCAATTTTCTACCTATTTTGCATTCCTCATTTCTAGTGTTTCCAGGGAAAAGGAGCTTCCAGCTCTGCATCTGTATCTGCTTGCCCTCAGCCTGCTTCTGCTCAGCTCTGAGGAGGTGATGGCTGGAGGAAGCTTCATGTATGCAGCTTTTCTTCTCACACTGCCTGCCTGTCTCCATGCCGGGATCACAGGAGAGTTGCTTTGCTTCACTTGTGACTTTAGGAAAGTGACCAGTTCAAACTGAGACCAATAGGCGCTGCAAGCCCCTCACTGTGTTGCCTCTACCTCCCATTTGGTCAGGATGGAGGATGCCCATGGAGGTGGCCTGCTGCCCTGAGGGCCAAGGGAAGAGTGGACCACCTCACTCCAGAGAGCTGGTCCGTGGCCAGCTTCTGACTGGGAGCCTATTCCTATAACAGGTAAGCAGAGGCACATGCTGATCCAGTAGATTATTTGCTCCTTAGAGCTTGGGTCTGATTGCTTTCAGTTCTGCCACGGTATTTATATCTAAGCCATGTTTTTTGGTTGAGAAGACTGAAGATTCATCGTAAAAGGCAAAAAACCCCTTGGGCAGAATTCCTAAGTCTATTGACATGCTTCTAGTTGAACCCTGATTACCAGGCTGCTGGAGCCACCTTAATCCTGAGTTTTATCTTGCAAGTCAGGACTTTGTTTAAACTCTATTGGAATCAATGGAGAGACTCACTTGCATTGCAGCATAAGGTAATTGAACCTATGATAAACAAAACTGCTCTTCAAATATACAACTGCTTCTTCTCTTCTCTGTCTGTGCTTCCTTTTGTCCTGTGTTTCCTACCCTTCTATCCCGGAAATAAAGCTGCAGTAATCTCCTGAAATGGGTACTTGACTATCTGTTGTCTGCATAGGAAAAAAAAAAAAAAAAAGTCAGACATCGCTCTGGGGTTATAGAAGTAATGCTGCTTTTCAAATGACAACTTCTCAAAGCCCAGTAATCTTTTCCACATCAGGACTAAAACCTGCAAACATACCTCATGCAGAAATACTGATCTTCTTTCTTAGTCTTCTAAGTGCTTCCCCTGGGTGTCTCTTTCTCCCTTGCCAAAAATACTGTCATTCGTATCCTTGAACTTCAGCATTTAAGATGAAAATATTGAAGAGTGAAAATAAATTACTGGAGATGAATTTTATGGGAGAGGGGAGAGTGTTCATGCAGGTCTATGCATAAAGATAAGAATATGCTGCACCTCAGGCTTGCTGAAAACAGGCTTTTAATTTATTTTTTTCCTTAGGCAGATATTACACTATGCTGTTCTGTATATAGTGGGTGAGGGAGAAAGAAACAGAAAGGTGGAACTATTATCCAACTACTCTGCATGGTCACAAGGGTGGTGTTTATCAAGTCAAAGCAGAAATCAGATGTCTCTAGGTGATCTTCAAGTTAGCAGGTTAAATAAAGTATTATCACTTGTTATAAGTACAGCTGGTTGTTGAGAATCTGTATTACTAAACATCCAATGTTACATTGAAATAAAAGGCATCTTTGGCAGAAATTCTAAGCAATGAAGCTGTAACAGTAAAAAATTATAGCTGTATATTTTACTAGTTTGAGTTATGTAATAGTCTTGAACAGAGACCACAGGAGGGTGAGGACGAAATTAAATGAGTCATTGTTAAAAATAGGATATGGGATTGAATTAAATGTTGAATGTACTGGGCAGCTGAATAGAGGATGAAATTTGTAGTGAGAAATAGACTGTGTCTATACCATATAAATGTTGATGACTACGTAAACGTATAGTGATTAGGGACAAGAAAGGGATTGCAGGGACAAGAAAGGCATCTGACCGGGCCAGTGTTTCCTCCCTGCAGGGAGATGAGACACAAGGCTTTTTAGTCTTTCTTTATATTAAATACCATGAATAGCAAGTGGATAGCTGACTGTATAAGCCAAGTGGAAACAGCAGAAGTAAAAATCAGCTATTTTAGTATATATAGAAAATAGTGAGCTCAGCTTGGTTTTAAGTTATGTCTGGTTAGAATGGGGCTTCTCTCATGGCTAAGGGGATGCAGTAGTTCAGTTAATAGGGTGAGGGAAGAAGTGATGTGTTTTAATGATAATAGTGGTGGAAAATATGACCTCTGGCTATTACTGGGAACACAATGCTTCAGCCAGTAGACTTGAAGGCTTCTAGCTTGACCCAGCACACCAAATTTTAGATTATGTTCCCACACAATTCAAAGGCGGAGCATGTTGAGCTTGAGCAGTGGTTCACCTGCTTCTCACTGCCATCTATATGGCTTAAAAAATTTCCTTGATGAGCATTTTTGTCCAAGTAGAGTAGCTACTAGTAACTGTGTTGAATGAGAGAGCTTTAGATAAAAAGAATAATGCAATATATTGGTACTGTGTGGGCATCTAAGTCCTCAATTTGGTTTATGAAAGGGGAAGTTCCTCACTAAAACTTGAGGAGACACTGAGTAACGCAGTCGTCACCAATATGGTTATCATGCGTTCTCCTTTATTAGTCGTAAGATGGCTGTTTTTATACAGTTTTACATAGTTTACAATACAAAGCATTCCCTCATTGGTGTTCAGCACTCAGGAATGTAACTACACATTATTTACCTTCTCCACTTAAGGTGGCTAAAGTGCTCAACCCAGCAGCA
>VZUI01051898.1:0-64531 GCA_013401135.1 Cettia cetti
GGCGCCGCCGCCGCTGCCGCTCTGCCCGCGGCGTGGCTGCCCAGGGGCGGCCGGGCGGGCAAGGCTCGCCGTGGCCACGCCGAGATGGCACCGGCAGCGGCGCTCCGCCACTCCTGGAAAAATACCTGCCCTCACACAGTTTTGATTTTCTTAATAAATGTCATCACAGAGGCGTTACCAACCTCTCTGTTTGGCCCGGCAGCATGTCCATGTTCAGAGCATCAGAGATTGGCTCTGTTGGACCTGGTGGAAGCTTCCAGCAGCTTCTCACAGAAGCTACCCCTGTGGCCCTCTCCTGCTACCAAAAACCAGCCTGTGCCAAATCAACACTTTGGGACCTTTCCTGTCCTAGTAAATGGTGAGGAAACATAAGGGAATCCTCACAGAGGAGACAAAGAACAGGCAAAATACAGGGGCCCCTGCAGAAAGACTAAATAGATAAAAAGCCTTGCTTCTTCTTGGTATCAAGTAAGATCTCATTTCAAACTATCTCATCAAAAGATTTGTTACAGAATTCTTCCATCTTCATTTTCTTGCTGAAAATAATTCTTGCTTTTGACCAACCACACTAACCTCCATAGCTATAGAAAAAGGAAAGAGAAACAATAGTATTAATATGTCACATTATGATGTGGCCACTTGCCTTTGTCCAGGATTTTCCTGAAACAGCTGCTGCAGTCGTTTCTGTCACAGGATGCATGGCACAATCCGCTACAGCATTAACGTCACATTGACTTAATTTGTTCTGTGTAATGGACTGTAATTGAATCTACAGGTTAAATTTAATCAATGTCTGTTACCATAGCCTCTGTTTGCAATTTCCCACTATTTAAACCAAGGCTATATGACCTTATTTTTTCAGAATATAAAGATGCTTTTGAGTTTGTTCTACAGCAAAAACAGTTCCTGCTGGTGAGTGGTTCTGGGAATGACTGAGGGTTATGGTCAGATTATGACTGACAGGAAGAGAGTCCCATCTTCCCCAGCCAAATGCTCCTGCAACTCCTGTGCACTGCAAGCTCTTTTGTATTAGGTATTTTTAGAAAAAAATAATCTTTTTTGCCTGGAGCACATCCTTACTGGTGTCCCTGGACACTGTCCAGTGCAATGATTGCAGCACCACAGCCTGGCTGAGGACAGGTGTGAGTCCCTCTGTGCACTAGAGTTGTAGATGAAATGCCGAGCCCCAGCCAGAGAAAAAGCTGGCAGCTGTAGTCAGGAGGAATTCAGTGGTCAAGGAAAAGGAAAACTTGGAGTGAAAACCAGCTTCTCAGGGCTGCAGTGCTCACCTAAGGGATGTCACGAGCTCTGTGAAGGAGGCAGGCAATGTATCCTCCAGCTCCAGGCAGATGCAGCTCTGAACTGACATGTATCAGATCAGATGTGTGAGTATGTCTCATCCCTGAGATTGTTCCTTCCAAAGAAAAGTGCAGCAGAAATCCATGGTGCAGCACGTGTTGGTGCAGGAGGCAGGGCAGTCCTCATTCTGTTTCATCACCAGGCAGGATCAGTGCATCAGGCACCTTAGCCAGACTACCATTTTTTTCTCTCTTAGTGGAGAGTTTGAAGATGATAATTTCATCCATCCTTGCTTCTGCTGCAGTGCCTGATCACAATTTCATAGTTCAAGCCATTCCTGTTTTAAGCCTTGTACTTCCTCTTGGCTTCATATTTTCTCAGTCTGGGATGACATCTGCCTTTAAGCAGCACCCTCTCAGAGCTGCCTTTTCTCCTGACAAATTTTAGGGATTTGAAAAATGAGTATGACAGGAGAAGTTGAGAGAGGAAGAAAACCCTTTTACTTGAAATTTTATAATATTTTTACAAAAAGCCCCTGCACAGGCAGTTGGAACATCATCAATGCATTACCAAATTGCAGAAGCCTGACTGGATGCAGAAGATATGATTATAAGGAATTTAATGACCATTAAATCAGAAGAAACTTACAGGGGAAATTTCAGTCACAAATGTTTCAAGTTTACTTTGTTTATACAGATACGGGGAAATGAACTGCATGTGCTGAGATCTCAGCGAAGCATCACTTTAACTGTGAAAAAATATATTAGTGTTCAGTGTGGAGTGAGGCATGATAGCAAGGAAATATTTCCAGTGGGAGAAGCAGTTAACTCCTTCCCTGTCTGTTTGAATGGTAGTGGTGTGATTATTCACTTTGCAGTAAACCATTTCTGTTGCTAATGTTGCCTGTCAGGTTTTGGGGATAAAAGTCTTCGTTTCGGTCGCACAGGGCCCTGGCTGTGTTACTCATCCCTTCCTACAGGGCTGGCACCAGTGAATCCTTGCACTGTGTGCCCCCTGCTTGCCATGCTGTTCCCTGAGGGATCATCTGAGGGGCTTCATACAGATAGATGAGCCTAGAGAGGATCTTGGATTCCCAGTTTCTGAAGGAACAAGGAGCAGGTTACCAGGGATTCAGTGCCTCATAGAAACATGCTTTGTGTTTCTGAGCTCTGCAAACCACAGCTGTGATTTTCCTTCCATTGCAAACTCCCACATGGTGCACGTGTGCAGCAAGGGGCTGGGCTCTCACCTTGGTGGGTACAACGAGGGCAAGGCAGCTTCTCAAGTGACTGATTAGTGCTCAAGAGCCAGAAATTTTAAAAGAAATTAATTGGACGTGGTCACTTAGATTTTAAAGAATGTGATGTACAAAATGCCACCAGTTTTCAGTACACACCCATCTCTCAGACCAAACCAACCTAAGCTGGTTTCCACTCATTCAACACCACATACCTGGGGGGCACTGCTGGTTTGTGACAAGAGCAGAGATGAGATGCACCCTGGGACTGCCAGCCCAGTGTTGATGCTCTGCTTTCAGATCTATACATTGAGCTTCTTGCAAGCAAAGAGTAACCAACCCAGCTGTGCTGAAATTTTAAGGGATCAGGGATGGGATGCTTCCATATGTCTCTCAGAAAAGAAGGGATAGTCACAGTCAGTGTGTATCAGTCCCCATCACTCAGACGTCTTACTTTTCCTATGGTTTCTTTACCCTATATGTGCTCCATTTAAAATCCACATGCTGACAGCCCTGTGTGCCTTCAGGTTTGTCCCTGGGAAGTTATAGCTTGGCCATGAGAAACCACGTGCATTCATGTATAAATGTAAATTACTTCATTAATATTTCAGTCAATTAATATAAAAGCATAAAATTATTCAGCCAAGAAAGGTGACTGACATAGCCCTGAAAAGAGATATTTCATTTTTATAGTGATTACTTGATAATCTCCTTCTTATGGTGCATAAAGATGCTTATATCTTAAGAAGATGAGATCTTTCCTTTGCATCTGGAGTCCCATGAATAATCACATTATGCAGAAAGGCATTTGGTTCCTTACATATGTTGCAGATTGAGTGAGTTAAGTACTCCCTGGTCTGCTCTTCGGACACCTCTTTGATTAAACTTCCTCACCAGTGTCCAGTTGTCTAGAAAATAGACAGGAAAAGAGTAAAGAGTCATCTATAAAAACAAAGACTGGATCCTTTACAGTTGGGAAATGAAATTAGGAAAAACCTGAATATTTCTTTGCATTTCAAAGAGCTGTTTCAGCCTGCTCTTGTCGTCTTTTAAGGCACAAGCCAGGGTGACCTTGCTGTATGTGCTAGAGCCTCCCAAAAGACTCTGCACTTCCCTGCCAGAAGCAAGGCCTTACACTATTGCAAGCAGCATGTAATTCTTTCAAAGCTTCATTCGGCAGAAGATGTGGGGTGGGACCTCGTTCAAACCCAAAAAGAGCTAAAATGCCACTGTAGGAAGGCGTTTGCTGCCTGCGGCAATCTGCTGCTGGCCGCTTTCCCGGCTGGGACCAGGGCTGTGCCTCTTGCTGGGGTACTTCTTGAATTCTTAGGATGGTTGTGACTGTGAAACAAATCCTCTGAGTGGTTTGCCTCTGCTGGGTAAAGAAATCTCCCTCTGCTGCTGCGTGGCTGGCCATGAAACCTGTTGGCAGTGCTAGGCTCTGACTAGGAGGGTTTATGGGACCTCAGCCTTTGAGGAGTTGCTCCCTTGGAGGCTGTAAATGCATGAGAGGGTTTTTGCAGATGGAAAGGTTTTGTGGCATGAGCCCTGCATGGAAGCCAGTTACAAGGCAGCAGCTGCAGTTCTGTGAGGGAGGAGGGATGCCAGGAGCACTCTGGCCAGGCCAGAGCAGTGGTTTTGCCTGTTTCCAGCCATGACAGCCCAAGACTATCCTGCCAGACATGGCTGGGAGGGAGAGCAGGGCACAGAGCAGGGGCATGTGTGTCACAGCCTTTGGGAGCTGATGAAGCTGCTGAGCTTGGAGCAGATGAAACACATCCCCTTTCCCAGCAAACGAGCAGCTTCTACACAGGCTCTTGGTTGGGTGAGGTTGGGCCAGACACTGGGCAATCCAAAACTGTGCTCAGGAGGCTTAAGTGACTGTAAGTGACTGCCCCTCTCAAAGAGGGGCATTTTGCAAAAGCCCGTAGCAAGGAGAAATATTTCAATTATTATGAAAAGAAAAGGCATTCACAGTTCTATTCTAAAATGTATAATATCTAAAATTGTTCCAAGTAGGCATTTTTGGCAAACTCAGTAATAACAAGTTTCAACTTGAAAAAGGCAGCAAGAAATTTTTTTTTGCACATACCTCAGGATCTTAAAAAGTCCCTCCTTGTATATTCGGAGTATTTTAAATTTCCATTTTTGCCTTTCTTTACATGTTCCTATTTTCCTTCTTTCCCAAAGGCATCTGTAGGCAGAGCAAAGTATCTCAGCTGAGATCTGAGTGAGAACTTTGGCAATTAGAAGTGTAGTGTAATCGTACAACAATACACACTGAAGAGATCTGTAGACACCACTTTAAGAGAGCAACTACAAAAAATTACTTTGTTCCAAAGGAAAAAAAAGACTCACCCATGCTATAGGGATATTAAACATTGAAATGCAAGATTTGTTTTAGTGTGCAGGCACTCTGGCCTTAATTACCAAGGAGAAATTCCCCAGATAGACATTAAGCCACAGAACAGCTTAGCTTGAAATTCACTTTTATTTTCAGCATGTCATTATCTTGTAACTCTGTTCCACCCAGAGCTGTGAAAATGTTCACAAAGCCAGAGCCAGAAATGCAAACCCACTTGAAAACAAGAGAGGTTCAAGTTCCAGCCAAGGCTGAAGGTTTGGAAAGATTCAAAATAAATAGGAAGATGCAAGTTCGCTCTAGTCATAGAATCATACTTTCTGCTCCTTGAATTGTACAGAGGAGGCAGAAAAAGTCCTCTGAGAGCCTGAGTTTGGCCTTGATGAGAACACCTACTGAAAAAATCCCAGTGTTCTATTAGCCTTTCTGTCGTGTCTCCTTGGCCACCTGTTGGCCAGCTGGTGGGCAGGCTGCATGGTTCCCTTTTCAAGTTCCACTGTGCCACCTTTCACTTCTGGTTCGGTGTGTTTCCTGCACCTGGCCAGACTTTACAGTTTTTGAGAATTCCTCTATACAAGAGCTGATCCTGGCATCCCAGGAGCAAGAACCCTTTCCCCAAGGCTCTGACCTGCTCCGAAATAAGGGAGTTTGTGGCAGAGAGGGCAGGGGTTTAGACTTTGGGAACACCCTGGCACACGGGAGCAGAGGAAGTCAGGAGAAGGCTGGAGCATGGGATGTGATTCGGAAGACAGGACCTGAGAAATGACATTAAATACTTCGTGCCTTTAGGGCCATCCCCTCAACTGCACAGTGCCATGGGATGTCTAGAAGGACTTACAGCCTTGGGCTGTACCAGCAGTCAGATTGAGTGGCTCATGCAGATGCAGTAATTTGTTGGTGACAACATGGGGTCAGGGCCTGTAAGCTCAACAGCAGGTCTGTACCCCTGCTGCTGTCACTGCTTCAAGAACTTTCCTCACTTTTAAAATTTCTCTCTTTTTAGCAAGTTTGATCTCCTGTGTTGCATTAGTTTTAGTCAGTTTCTCTCTGTTTGCATCGAATTCCTACCTGCTGTTATGCATTTCTGTAATTGGCACTGCCAGTGCACATATTATAGAGCTGGATTCAGTTTATTCCAAGTGTGGTGGTATTGGGATAAGGTTGCTTGTCATTTGGAAAATACATTCCCCAAAACTCTGCTGTGTCCCCTTCTCTTGTGTCAGTCAGAAACTGTATGGGGGCTTGGCATCTGGGTTGATAGCATGTCAAACCTCACAGCAAATGAAGAGCATCTCCCATCATCATCCACAGCTCAGCAGACATCTCGTGTTTCTACCAGCTGGAATTTTTAGGAAATGTTTGCAACTGAACTGTTGCCTCTAGGAATCTGTTTCTCATTCACTGCTAAGACATACGAGATACAATAATTTCTTTTGCTGGAAATCTCCCTGAGAAGAAGAATTACTCTGGGCTATATGGCTCTGCCTACATGGAGTGGTGTTATGGGAGTTGTCAGCTCCTGGGCTTCACGCTCTTCAAGAGAGCCCATTTGGGCAGCATGAAGGAGGTCAGAGGAACTCAGAGCTCAGTGGCAGACATAGGCCTGCAGAAAACAAATTGTTAAAAGAGAAGGATGTATCCTTTGGGAAAGCATCCAAGCACAGTTAATTTAATCCCATCTGCGTCAGTGGAGACATCCTTTGTTCATGGCTCGCTTGTGCGGCGGCTTTATCGACTGGTGCCTCTTCGTCGTGACGGAGGCTCAGCCCTCCACCCCTGTGGTGCCATGGAGAGCTCCTTCCCCAAATGTCAGGTGTGCTTGTAGATGAGAATGGTGTTTCTAGGGATTGCTTATTTCTTTGAGAGGCAACCTGGAACACTGGGTTCTTAATGAGTGTTTTCCCTTCCTTCCATGCACACCTTTCTTTTGCAAGGGGGAAGGGGAGGCAGCCCCATGGGAGTGGGATATCAAGACGCAGCGATGCAGTTAGTGGTATGTTAGACTTTGGCACCTCTGCCATCTGTTGTGGGCTGACAGATGGGATGAAATATGACAGCAGAAAGGCTCTTCTGTTTTAGCAAGACACAAGAAAGCTTGAAAAATCACACCTCCTCCCTCCTTTCCCCCCAAACCCACACAACAACAGTGTCACTTGGCCACTTGTTCTGGCTAAGACAAGGAGAAGTTTATGCCTGTGCATGCTCCCGAGAGTCTTTCGAGGGGAAAGTGAGCAGAGTGGATCAGAGCAGAGCTGCTGGAACCTGGAGGGGCCACCCCACCTTCTCCCCTCTTTTCACATGGATGGGAATTAGGAACCAGTGCTTTACTGGGCCAGGGGAGAGTCTCTGCTTGGCAAGTCTTGCTGTTTACTTGCTCACTCACGGAAATTAGTGGCTGCATGGCTTATGCAGCAGGGACATTTGGCCTTACCTGTGGCTGGTGAGAAAACTCCTCATCTGGCACCTGAGAATTAGCCAATTTCAGGTTTTCTCTAAGACAGAAACACTTCCTATTGGAAACCCACCCTTGACTGACTGTAGGAGTACCCAGGGCAAACCCAGCCGTCAGGAGGGCCCAGCTTCTTTACAGGCATGTGTATTTTGTAATTCATCCCAATGCATCAGCCTGGTGTTGTGAACAGCCACATTTTCAAGGCAGCTCAGCATCCTGGGTACCAGCCATGTGGTTTTGGGAATCCTGCCTCAAGGCCAGAGGTGCAAATGTCAGCCAAGGGGCTCTGCCCCATTAGGCATGTCAAGCACTTCTTGAAAATTAGCTCTGTGGGTGATGACAGTAACACAACCTTCCACTAAGTAACAAGGTCTTTCTCTCCTCTGACTTTCGGTTTTCCAGTGATTTTTAATATTTTTTCCTTTCCAATGGACACACCAGTATAATGCTTCTAACTAATTTGTCTTTTAGGATTTCATTGTGACAGTGGTCTTCTCATTCTTGTGGCTAGTGAGCTCATCGGCTTGGGCTAAAGGACTGTCAGATGTAAAGGTTGCAACTGACCCTGATGAAGTGCTGCTGCTGATGTCTGCCTGCAAACAGCAGTCCAACAAATGCTTGCCTATTCGCAGCCCTGTTATGTCAAGCCTCAACACTTCGGTTGTAAGTGACTTTGATTGCTGCTGTTCACCCTTACCTTGCAATGTATTTTCATCTTTTACCCGTGTATTGACCTAAATTGACTGGTGTAAGCCAGGTAGCTGACATGATTTAATTGGAAGTGCAGCCTTGCTGCAGGGAAAGGCAGGCTGTGACTCACAGCAGCTCTGCCATGGAGCAGCAGCAGGATAAATATGCAGGGTTGGGATGGGGAAAAGGCAAAGTGTCTATCCAAGAGCATTGGTTGCCCCCCTCTGCTTTTAACTTACTCACTGCAACTCTTTTGCAAAGGGGTCTGTGCACTCCTTTAGAAAGGAAAGGTTTGTTCCTTACAGATTCCTCTAAAAATCCTCAAAAAAACAACATATAATTGGACTTCAGCATGTTGAAAAAAAAGCAAACACAAAAAATCCCTCTAGGCCACCTGACCAATTAAAATCTCTGTTTTTAATTAGTTTCTTTCAATTTTATCTTTCCACAATTTCTTTAAACTAGATTATGTTTTCAAACAAAAAAAAAATTTGGTCTAAAAACTCAACCTTTTTTTTTTTTGCAACAAAAAGCAAAGCAGACACCTTGTGAGCTACAGCTAAGGGAGTGAATTTGGGAATTTTCTTCAAAGCTGAGAAAAATTTCCAGCGGGTTTTGGGAGGAACATAGAATCATTTGGGTTGGAAAATATCTCTAAGTTTATAGAGTCCAACCACTAAGCCAGCATTGCCAAGTCCAGCACTAAACCATGTCCCCACGTGCCACATTTACACTTACCCCACAGATAGTAACCCCATCACTTCCCTGGGCAGCCTGTTCCAGTACTTGACAAAGTTTAGTGAAGATATTTTTTTCTAATAACCAATCTGAGCCTCCTCTTGCACAACTTGAGGCCATTTCCTCTTGTCCTTGGGAAGGAGAGGTTGGGAGCAGCTTTGCCTTCTCCCAGGACCATGCAGGGTCCATAACTTTAGGCTGAGCTGTGAGACCGTGGCTCCTGGTGACGAGTTCCTCTTCTTCTCCCCAGGTCTTTGGCTACTTGAACTTTATCCTCTGGGCAGGCAACATTTGGTTTGTGTTTAAGGAGACGGGCTGGCATTCCTCAGGCCAGCGGCACCCTGCGGACACCATGGAGAAGCAGCCCGGTGGCTACAACCAAGGTGGCTACAACCAAGACAGCTATGGGCCAGCTGGTGGCTACAACCAGCCAGGCTCCTATGGCCAGGTGGGTGAATATGGCCAGTCCCAGAGCTATGGGCAGAGCGGGCCAACCTCCTTCGCTAATCAAATTTAGGGTTCACGCAGCGCAAGCTCTCGCATCCCTCACAAGTAGAGAGTTTAACAAGTCTCAAGTTTCAGTGGCACCAGATTTTTAAGGGTTCTACATAAATTAATACTACAACACGGTGTTTGATGTCCATTGAAGGTCTAAGCCCACCTCCTTTGGCAGATGGGAGGTGGCCAGTGGGCTGGAGTTGGCCTTTCTTTCCCTGGCTAGCCAGACACGGGATGTGCTCCTCGCCGGTGACCTGGAGTTGCTGTTGTAGTATGTACTGTAGAGATAACTTTATGGTAGTTTTGTATGTGTTAAGATGGTAGAAGCTTTTTGTAGCCTCAAGTCTGTAGTATTTAATATGCATAATATAATTGAATTTCCTTCTGCATTTTGGTGAAAAACGGAAGTGTTTTACTATGATTTCTACAGATTATTCTGTATATCCATGCATGTAACATTGCACCTAAATTTTCAAAACTGCCTGTCTGTGACTCTTAAGAGCATTTGTTTTGGTTATACCTTTTTGTTTCAGAAGGTTTTACTATTATTTCAGTTAACTGAGTCATCCATCCGTAATTTAGTGCATGGATAAGCAGTTTCATACTACCAAATGTCTGGACTGTGTAAATGGAACTTCTCGACTTCTGCCACTACATTTTGTTAAATGTCTGTTTAAAAGAAGTATGCATCTTTTATATATTTTGCAGAGTTGAATATATGGCTTACCCAAGTTCTGAATGCTTTGTAACTAAACCGTTTTTCCTTGAAATGGCATTCAGTAGTATATATGGTACCTGACCAATGTTTATTCCATTTAACTCAGCTAAGTATTCCTTCTATAAATCACTATTTCTATGGATGTTTTGTGAATCTTTTAACGTGAGCTGTGGAGAATAAGGACCAAGTAACTGTGTTATATGTTTACAAAGGTATTTATTTAACTAAGATAACAGAGGTGCAGATATCAGTATACAAAATCATGTGAAAACTCCCTGTTGCTTGATACAGCAACATGAAAACCGCACGTCTTGTTGAGACCTTACAAAGCATAAATATTCCTTTATGCCCTCTTATGAGAAGAAAACCTTTCTGTCCGTGCTGTTTCAAGATTGTTAGATATCCCTCTGTTAGGTTGCTGCTCTGAGCGCTAGCTTGGTGCTAATGGAGAATGTAACTGGATTGACCAAATAACCCAGGCTCAGAGGAACTCACCCTAAAAGAGCCAGGGCCAGACTTGTAGCCTGTTTGGATTCTTCCCTGGGAAATTCAACCCTCCCTCACTACAGCATATGGGATGCAAAGACACAAAAGAAAGCCTGAAGCACAATGTACTAATCAAAACTGATCATCTGCATTTCTAGATCAAAGTGTATCAGTATATAATCTTATTGTATGAGCTGTAATGTTGAAAGCATCTTAGCTTAAAACAGCTTAGTCTCTTCTATGATTGTTGTAACCAATTTATGGCTACTCAGTGGATGAATCTATATTGTGATATCTATTTGACCCTAATAAAGTTATTGCATACAATGCATGTTTTCAGAGTATGTTAATATGAAATGTCACTGCCAAATAACAAAGATAACTATTAAAGAAAAAATAACTATTCCTGTGCCTGACCTTATTGGTCATACCCTTACTGTTTTCCAACACTTTTGTGGGGATTGTTGTAATGTACAGTGGAGTACGACACTTCTGCAGACAGCTGTCATTAAAGGTCAGTATCACAAGGGTTTGTTTTTTTTAATTAAAAGTTTAAATTAAAATGCAGTTTAATACCTGCCTGCCTCTTTACCTCTCTTTCTGCTGGCAGAAGCACTAGCCCAGTACTATGCTAACCACCCCAGCTCTGAGGATTGCTGGAAAGCTATGTGTGAGTTGTAGAGAAAACAAACTGGAATATCTAAATGTTCTCCTATTCCAAAGGAGGGCAAAGTACAATTTTCTGGGTTAATGAAAAATGTTATTGTGGCTCTTGGTTAATTGGTTTGGGGCTTTTGGTGGTTTGGGGTGGTTTGTTTGGGAGAGGTGGTTTTTTTGGTTGGTCGGTTGGTTGGTTTTCTTCTTTTAAGTTTGGAAAAAAGTTAGACATCAGCAAGTCAGGAGAAGGTGAAATCTGTGTGTGTGGAAAGGGGTGTGATGAGATGTGTGCTCTTCATACCCCATCCCACATAGTCCTGCTTCTACTCTTTCTGTTATTGTTGTTCGTTTAAATTTCCTTTTTATTAGTTGATGAGGAATATCCCAAACTAAGCTCCTATATCTAAGCTTCTCCACTAGAAATAGTTTTTATGTCAACTAACTTTCTCTTTGTGAACTTTTCCACCCAAATCAGCAGGGCCCCATTCCTAAACTTTTCTATCCACTGTTGAGGGATGGAAATTAGTTTTGCTTTGGTTTATTCCTGCATTTCAAACCAGATGAAATTCTTGTCTAACCATGTCAGCACAGGACTGCAGCTTTCTGGAGTTCACACCCCTGGAGAAAGTGCTGTTTCTAATGCAAGGCTGGGAACAGAATTAAGCTTATGTCATATTTTGGGTACTATTTGTATAACTCCAGTTCTAAGGTTTTCTCATGAAAGCCAGAACTGGTGGAAGAGCTAACAAAAAGTAGTGTAAGAGGCACATGTTTTCCTGGAAATCTTGCCCTTGCTTTACCCAGCTGGCCAGATCTTCACAGGTACCTCAGCTCCTTGCTGCTGTACAGGAGAGTTGAGCCAGTTGTTACCCTTTGGGGATTGTAATCTTCACTCTGAATTAGGAGGGAAGAAAAAACTTCATCCATAGCTTCTTATATTAACAAAGTGTGGCAACAGCAAAAATGAAAACAAAAATGATGCATTCACTTGTCTGTGTTACGTAAGAACATGTATTTGAATGTTTCCTCTGTTTTCCTCTGGATTTGAGTCTTATCACATCCTTTTGCAATTGTTGAGAAATCAAAAGTTTATTTCAGCTGGGGATGATGACTGCATAGGCAAGGGTTGAGCAACTGATGAAAAAGATGTGATACCTGGATTTAAGACAAATAGCAAACTAAACTCAAGCATCCTTTGTGAAACTGCTGCTGGCAGCCACGTTGCTTTCCTCCTTCATCATTAGTATCTCTGCCAGTTAGTTAAGTAACTAGGTCAGCCTGGGAGAGAAAAAACATATTCCTTGATCTTCTGTGCTGTCCCTCCTGTTTTCCCATGTGTTTCTCTTTATAGCCCATTTCTCAGCTACCCAAGTTAGGAGCTTGTTTGCATTATCAAACATAATGCGGGAGAGGCAGGTACATCTGCTGAGTGTGGTGGGCAGGGGGAGCACAGACTTTCTCTCCAGGTGCCTCAGAGGCCAAGGAAGGGGCATGTTCACCTGCTGGTTTGGTGTCTCCCCCGTTGCTCTTGGCTGGGGAGGGGATGGACTTTGCAGAGCTGGAGCATCAATGCCTCCATGGGAAGATGCTGAGAGGGCAGGGAGGGTAATTCTGGGTCCCACTGGCTCTGCAGCCTGCTTCACTTCCTGCCCAGCACATCAAGGAGACAAGGATGAGTTCAGATGCAAACACAGCTCACAGGGCTCTGCCCTGGCTAGATGGGGTTGGGGTTTTTGTGTGTGTGATATTTTTCCTGATGACCAAATCTCCTTCAGTGTGACCATTGAGCTGCACATAAAAGAGCCTCAGTGATGGCTAAGACTTGGAGAAGTTTGTGCTCTTGTTGCATGAATTCATGTTGCAATAGCCTGATTAGGTTAATTATTTCCAATTTTTATATGCTCTCAAATTGAAAGAGCAATCCAGGCTGTAGCCCTGCATCAATCTTGGCTGAAACTGTGATATGCTGATGAAAGAGGCAGTGGCATCAGCATGCATTTCACTTCCCTGTAGTTTGCTCCTGACAATATCTCCAGAGTTTCACACTTAATATGACAGACAGATTAAGAACTACTGAGTAAAAACTGCCACGTATTTATTTAATCCTTTTCTGAAAAAAAATCTTCTCATATTATTCCATTTCATGTAACAAGCATTTAGTCCTTTGTCCACTAGTTTTAAGATAGATTTGAGTCAAAATTCCTTATGTATGTGAATGGATGGTCTACTTAGCTCATGCTTTCCCTAACTTAAATATTCTTTTTTGGGATTTTTTTTATTCCCTACTTCTGCTAAATCCAAGAGCTTTTCCTTTTGGAATTCTCTAACATCAGCAATAATTTGTATTTTGCTATTAATATCTGGTGCTGATTATCCCATCATTTGTCAATGCTGTCTATCATTATTATGAAGACCTTAACATTTTGATAGGAAATTTTAATAGTTCAGCAGGGAGGCATCCTGTTTGTTGCATTTAGTTTCTGTTCTTCCATTTTTATTGTTGTGTCCCCCATTAATGAGCTGTTAGGTTTTTGAGAATATAGCTGCCTTTCTGAAGTCTAAATGCCCTATAATAAACTATTTCTCAGAGGGAAAATTACTTGGCAATAGTATTTTCAGGATTAAAGATGGTTTCATCTCCCCTGCCACGGGCTGGGACACCTATCACTAGACCAGGTTGCTCAAAGCCCTGTCCAGCCTGGCCTTGAATGCTTCCAGGAATGGGACAGCCACAGCTTCTCTGGATGAAGAGTTCAAGCTATTACCTGTCTGGGTGCACACCAGCAGCTTTTCTCCTGCAGGATTTGCTGGTGAACATGAAGCCTGTGAGGCCAGGAGGCGTGAGTGTATCTCCAGCGTCAGGTACTCCCTTGTGCCTGTGTCCCTGGCATCCTGCCCGCTGTGGGCAGGCTCTCTCCCCTGCCCCGCCCAGGGTCATCTCTAAGGGACTCAGGGCCCTGTCACACACACACGTTTTACAACATCAGCCTTCTTGGAATGCAGAATGCACTTCCTGAAAACAAGAGAGGAAAACTCTGGGAAAATACCAAAAGTGAAGCAGAGGCTGTGACTTTCTGCAGTGGCAATTATTTTAAGTGAACTGCCTGTAAGGATTTTGCAGTTTGAAGTGGCAGGTTGCGTATTTTGTGCAGACGGGATTGTTAAGGTGTGAAACATGCTAAAAATTGACCAATAAAGGCACCTGGGTATTTCAAACATAAATAGTATGTACCAAAATAGCTACAGAGCAGATGGCCTGGCTCCACACACACCTTGCTGACCAGAATACTTGAGCAACACACAGAGCCAGAATCTCACTGTCTTCAAAGCTGATCATCTGCAAAGGCAAGGGTTATCCTCATGCTACCCTTTATCCGTCAGGCACAAACGCTCCTGCGTACGCTAATTAGTGTATCCTAGAGGGATAATGAACCCCAGGTTTGTTTGAACTTGCTACTACCCCACCAAAGCAAATCACCTGTTCTAGAGCTCCGGCTCTCAAAAGTCGGTGAGATTAAAACAACTGTGAGCTGAAATCTGATCTACGGTGGAAAGATCCCAAAACACAGAGGGCTGGGTTTGCCAGCCCGCTCACAGTACTGCCTGCCACTGATAAACAGGCAACTGAGTCTGTTTCTCACTCTCATTTTTTACCTTGGACGCTAAGACCAAATATCCCCATTCCACGTATTAACCGGGATGTAATGCTTTCCATGCCTTGTTGTATGGTTCAACAGATGTGAAAGGGAATTATCACTTCAACATGATACCAAGACTTTTTTCTTTCTTTTTTTTTTTTTTTTTTAGCCTATGGCAGATTACTAAGCCTGAATTCTTGTTTAATTTTAGTGTGTTAATTGATGGAATAATGAGCATTGATTATATGTGTTTTGGCTTCGTCATTGCAATTACTGGCTCTGTTTTATTCATGAGCCGGTCCTAAAGAATGCACTAGAGATCTAAGACAGCTTAAACCTCTCAGAAAAAGGCTCTGAATTGTTTGAGTAATGACACTCTTAGATGGAAAATTAAAGGTTCTCTTTTCCCATGCTTTTTAAGATAATTAAAATCTAGGAACGGTAAGGTGGTGAACATCCTTATTCATTAGCCTTCAGTAATTTAGCTTCTACTAAATGAGGAAAACATTTTAATTCTCTAGGCCATCTGTTGCAGTCTCCTTTGTGTGTCCCGTTACATAAAGTCTCATCATGGATAGTTTTAACATCAGTATTGTATCCTTTCACCAGGAATGATGAGCTGGATGAGGTAGTTGAAGTCACTACCTATTAACAGACCACCCTGGAATTAAAGTGGCTGCTTGGTCTTTAATGCTGAAGTTATCCTGTCTGGACACCTCTAGGCAAAGGATCCTCAGAGAGGAGCCCGTGCATGGAGATAGGCAGTATGACAAGCTGTGTTTCCTAATAGTGATACCCATGCCAATAAATAACAAAGTTCATTGGAGCCCTTGCAGTGCTGCTAATGTGTGGCTGCTCTGCCATATGGCTCCGTGCTGCTCTTGGAAGCAGGCGCTCTCTGCTCGGCTGGGAACCGCGGCAGAGGCGCCGTGCTGGATGCTGCTTTGGAAGGGGTTTGGAGGCAGAGCAGGTCTCTCTGCACTGTGATGGGGAAATAGAATAAATATTAGAGTAGGAGTGTGCTCACCTAGGATAAATGCTGGATCAGGAACTAGGAAATGTGTGGATTCCTACTCTGGCTGTAGGAATAACTCACTTCATAGCTTGGGGCAAGTTACATGATCCCACACCGGGAAACTGTCTCATTAAAATTATAATTTGTATAGATGAAGGGATGCAGTGTCAAAGTTATTCCTGATGCAAAGTTACACCCCCACAGGTCTAAGAGGCTCCAGGTTCCATTATGAATTTGGTTTATTTCTGTCAAATTCCCCTGTGAAATGCAAGCCCCACTTCTTGCCAGCCCAGCAGTGCCTTCCAGGGGCTGCAGCAGACCGGTGTATTTACCTGGCTCCACGATTCCCAGGTAGTGTTTACATTATTGATAGGCATGGCTACAAGCAGGCTGCTTCCACGGGGCAGAGCTTCAATCCACCTGCTTGCTATTACTCCAGTTGCTTGGAGATCACAAACACCCTGGCCTCGAGATGTGTGGCTGCAGAACAAGTGTTCCCAGTGTGAAGCAGTACTCAGTCAGTCAGCCAGCTCCTGCTTCCACCAAACAAGGCCCTCCAGCTGCTGCAGGCATGCCCAAGGGGTAAGTCATCGCTTTGTTATGGCATCTGGTGGTCTGCCATTTGTCCTGAAACTCATTATCTGGGTGTGTTTGTCTATCACACTCTGTAATTAGTTTCTAGCAATTCAGCACAAGGTAAGCAGGTTTTAGGTTTTGATTGAAAGCAGGGAGGTTCTCATGAATGTGAGTCCTGCTGGAAACAAAAGCTATGTGCCTGCTCCAAACTGAGAGCACTGGTGAGGAGGGGATGGCAGACCCCTCTCTTTCCTGGGAATGGGTATAAAACTGAGAAATCTCTGGGATCTTTCATGTTCATGAAGAAATTACATGAAATGTGTTGCAATGTCCCTCACTTAAAATTAATAATCAGCTTTAGTAACAACTCCAGGCTACTCACTTAGGCGAGGGATTAGAAGCTGTGTGATGTTCTTGTGCTGCTTATAGAGGCCATTTTCCTTTCCACTGTGAAGGAAAGACACTCTCCCTTGGGAAGCCCTGGGGGATAAAATAAAACAGAAATGAGCAAGCTCATTCGTGGAGAAATTAAATACCCGACACAGTTTACAAAGTGATAATTGTGCCTCTCTGCTTTCTCACCACCAGCACACCCATAGCCAAGCAGCTGGCATCAATAAAAGGTAAGGGCACCCCTTCACTGTCCCTTTGGGGTTCAGGTCTCTCACAGCCCACGTGCAGAAAGTTCTGGCAATGTCACAGGGCTCACAGGGGCCGTGCAGATCCTCAACTGCTGCAAGTCAAGAGGGTCTCGTGGGTCCCTGTGCCACATGCTCCTGTGTTGTCACATCTCCTCTTGTGCTTGCCTTTTCATAAAAAATCACAACACAAATCATCTGTGTAACCTCTGCTAACAGAGGCTTGTGAGCATGCAGTCTTTCAGAGTCATGCAGGATGGGAGGGAATGGCTCCAGCCCAAATCCCAAGTATGCCATAATGCTGAGGTGCAGCGCTGATGCTCAGACACAGACACTCCTGTGCAGCCAAGCTTCCAAATGGGCCATGTTTTCCCTGATGCAGGGAAATGGGAGTCCAAATGCAGCCAGGAGATGGTCACCATGGCCTGTCCCCATGGTGTGGCAGGTCCTTACTGGATGCCCAGGGTCAGGATAGCCCACGTGGGTCTCAAGCCCCATGCTGTGTCACAGCCCTAGCTCCAAAGGAAAGCTTCCTTAAGGGTGTGATTACATGGGATATGAGGCATGTTGCTGGCCCACTCCAAATAAAATCTGGGCCAGATCCTCTGTGGGTATAAACAGTTTCAGTCTCATTAACTTTAATGAAAAAACACAGATTTCCACCCACCCAGGATGGTTCTAACAGATTCCTTTCAATTATATCTCAAAAGCCTTTTTTTTCCCTTTTTTTTTTTTTTTTTTTGGAATAAACTTTTCCTCCCTCCAGCTCTAAGAAAAGGTTCAGACCTTGAAAAGGCTTTTGCTACAGCAGCTTTGGTGTATAACAACTATGCTGATCCTGAGAGCAAGCTCAGCAAAGCTGAAACCAAGCGCTTACTGCAATCCCAGTTTTGTCATTTCATACAGGTGAGGGGGTCTGCTGAGTGGGTGGCACTGGGACAGCCCTGGCTGGGCACTTTGGGTGCAGGAATGGCAGCTCAGGCTCTGTCCTGCAGCTTGGCAAGCATCAGTCCATGGGGTAACCCCCAGTGAGACTTCAGGGATTTGGTACCAACATATTCTGGGACTTGGTTGCTTTGTGTTGAGCCTGTGTCTAACACAGGGCTGAAGCAGGGGGACAACAATAAACCACGGGTGATGCCTGCTTGAATTTGTTAAAAGAAAAAACAGGGCAGTGGCAAAAAATACTGGGAGGAGGAAACAACCAACCAACCAAATTAAACCCCTTGGATGATGACAAGAAGCTGGATTTATGAAGAGAAGGAGCCCATGGCATTTAAGAGGAGTTTGGTGGTTTGCCAGGGCACTGAGCCAACACTGGGAGCCAGCCCTGTGCCACAGAGCTGTGTTCACTGTGGTCACTGCTGGGGCTCCTGGGAGAGAGGGGCAGAAAGGCCTCACCCACCTGGCTGGGTATGGGGAAAAATTGCCATAGCAGCACTTGTGGCAATAAACTTCCTGTAGGGTTTGGGTTTTTTTCCCCCTCCCTAAATTTAAAAGGAAAGAAAAAAATATATCAAGTGGTAGGAAAAGCTATATAGGACTAATAAAAAAGAGTTCAAATAAGTAAATGAGGTAATACATTTACTTCCAAAAATAACAAAATCACATGACTGGTTGGAGAGGAGAAATTGGCACCAAATTAGAAACCAGGCACCTTATTGAAAATATCATTGGAAGCAGTTAAGCTTGGGATCCTGAGATTGTTTGGAAATTATTAAGCTAAAAAACTACCCTGGGACTCTAGCAAGGCTTTTTTGTAAGGAAATATAAATAATAGATATGTTACAGAATTTTAATAATCTATTTCAACAGGAATGCCCAAGAGGATCAAGAGTAGCAGTACAAAAGTAATGCCTGTAAAATCAACAGTTTTTGACACCTTCACAATACCCATTTGTATATATTTGAATATTAAATTTAAGAGGGTTGGTTGGTTTGTTGGTTGTTTGTTCCTCCCAGTTTTATCAAGACACAGGTCTCCCTTTTTTTCCTAGCAGTTACCAGCTAGGTAATCATCATCATTGTCAGATTTTCAGACATGAATAGGAGTCTTTTTAAAAGATTATTCTGGATTCTGATGGGAACTTGGAGGACTGGTTGTTCTCCTTTCTGATTGCAATAATATTTCTGTTTGAATTTCTTTGGGTACCTTTTGAAAAACTAATGTGGATTGGACATAACATGAATGGGAAGATAAAAAATGCATTATTATTTACATAGGTTGATGTCATTTTCTTTTTTCTAATGATGCAATAAAAAAGGAACTTCATGCTTTTTTTTTTTTTCTTCCCGTTTAAAATCCTCCATAGGGCCAAGAAAACAAACCAAAATACCAGGAAATAATTTCTTCCTTGGATGAGGAGTCAGAGAACAAAATTAATTTTGAAGATTTCATGATCTTGTTAGTCAGTCTCACTCTAATGTCTGACCTGCTGCAGGAGATCAAAAATGTGAAAACCACAAAATGATCTGTGATTTTAAAGAAGAAATTACTTGGCACCATATGAGGAAAGCCTGAGTGAGCTACACACAGAGATACCCCTGTGAGCCTGGACACCCTGTGCTGGTCCCTTTTAAATGCAATAAAGTTGTCCAAACCTGGCTGAACTTGCTCCTCTCTTGAAACACTCCCCCCCCAGAGTCAGTGCTCAGGGATATGTGTCCATGACATTTGTGTTTTGGCAGTGTGACTGAGTGGCTCCTGCTGGGTCCAACCCCAGTTAAGAGCTGGGGGCACCCCCCAGCCCGGTTTGATGCCAGGGAAGGGCAGCCCGTGCTCTCCCTGCCCTCCCCATCCTCTGCCTGCAATCGTGTGGGAGATGATGGAGAGAGCTGCCAGAATGTGCAGCCCCAGCCCTCGAGGAAGGGCTGCCCAGCTCCCCTGGCTCTCCCAGTCACCCCAGGGAGCTTCAGCCCTGAGCAGGGCACTGCCAGTGATGGGTTTGACTGTGGGCTGTGACCACAACATCTGTTGCTGTCTTGGGTAAAGATTGATTTTAGTCTGTGTGGTTTCCACCCCGCCATTAACCCCACCTGCTGAAGGGAGCATTTGTTTGCTTTTTATTTCCTCCTCCCACTGCTCTCTTCGTTGGGAGATCACAATGGAAGGAATTTCAAGTCCAGCATTTGCAGGGCATCTCTGGCAGTGCTGTGCTTGCATGACCTGGGGAATGAGCCAAACAAGCCAGCCAGCTGAATCTGCAGTTCCAGGCAACTGTGAAAAGCAGAAACCAGAGAAGAGGTGGTCCGGACCAGGGGTGGTGGGAAATAAGGGTGGCCAATAAATTGAATTGGAACTGAGTGATAGTGGTCAGGGCCAGAGCCTCAGTATTAAATGCTCATCATCCTAATATTTGGTTTGATTCCTACCTACAAAATCCTGGCTTAGAGCCAACATTTATCCCACAGTGACATCCCTTTGGGATATGGGAAGCAGTCTCATGCCCCAGGAGCAGAAGAGCCTCTGTAAGGATTTAATAAGACTTCACCAAGATTGAAGAGCCAGCAAAATGTTGGAGCCTTTTTAGCTTTTTCTTCTTCCTTGGCTGGAAACAGGACAAAAATTATTTAGCTTTGGTGCATGAATTTTTAACAGGAAGGGATCAAACCCTCTAGTGTTAAAAGAGGGAAATTATTGCCAGCTGAGTAATGAGATTTAACTCTTTCACATAGAAAGGCTCGTAGTGTTTTCAGGAGCTAAGGTGATGTTTTGTAATGGATTTTGATGTGAAGGAAAGATTACAGTAGAAGACCAGCAGCCAGCTGTTTGGAGAAGGGAGGTCTCTGTGCAGTGTGGGATGGAGCTGAAAGAAGAAATTCAAAAGGATGTGGTGGGTTTTGAAATGAAGCTCAGCAGGTAAGGTGCTGGGTTTTCACTTCAGCCAGGACACAGCCTCATCTGGAGGCTTGACATTCACAGCTGGTCTTACTACAAATAAAACCTCTTATTAGCAGAGCCCGTTCTGTGATGGTGGCTTGCAAGAACAGGCAGCATCCACCCTGTGGCAAGAAGTGACAAAGCCAGCACACAGCATTTCTGTCTGTCTGACTGCTCAGGGACACCTCCCTCCAGTGCATCCCCCTGCTGAGGGCCTGTCCCAGTGCCCTGAGGAGGACTGCTCCCCAGGGCTGGGATCCCCCATGCTGCTATCACAGTTGAACACTGATCCTGTGTCCCTGGTGTCACTCGGTCTCTTTCCCTGTCCCCTTGTTTTTGGCCAGGTAGATTTATGAAAGCCTAAAGTATCAGCTGATGCTCCTTTTCTGGGATAGAAAGATGGACTGAATGTGAGCCTCTTGGCAAGTTTCCCTTTATTCAGGCAAAGAAAACACAGCACAGCCCTGAAAAGACTGTTTGGGAGCCACTAGTGATGCTGGAAGCATTAATTTCCTAACATCCCTCTGTTGCAAAGAAAAAAAAAAAAGACTGAGAGGAAAAAATATTGTGAAACCAATTAAGAAAAAGTTCTTTGAAATTGCTAAGGCTCTAACAGAGTTTTTATTATTGCTGAAATGTTTCTAAATCTTGCATGAGTTGAATTAATGACTTAAGAGCCTTTTATCAGATCAATTCACTCTGTCATCTCATCATGTGCAAACCCTTTTTATCCCATCTTGGTGTGTTGTGAGCAACATCCTGTGTCCCTGGCTTGGATCAAAAGCCCCTTGTGCTAAGCACAGTGAAAATTCAAAGTAAGAAGCAATTCCTGAACAACTCAATAGCAAAGACGTTCAAATGGTAAGGAAGGAATAAGAGGCACAGAAAAACCAAGCACCTTGTGAGCACATGTAGCAGAGCTGGAGCTGGATTCCAGCCTACACTGGGCTCCTCTCACAGAAGCTGAGGCACTGTGATGGTTTCTGCAAGAGTTTCTGAACAAAGTGAATGTGATGTGCAAGGCTCGATCTGCATCAGTCCTTGAAAGTCCCACCTGATGCTCAAAAGCAGAAGGACGTACTTGGAAGAGCCTCAGCATCTTCTTTTAGTTACAAGGAGGCAGAAGTTTGCACCTTGACTGTGGAAGATGCTCTTTTATTAACTCAGACTTTTTGTGGCTGCCCTGAGCTCTCAGCTGTTGGCTTTGAAGCTGATCTGGTGCAGACAGCATGTCTGGCTGCCTCCTCAGGGAGCTGGCTGTAAGCTTGCTTAAAAGGCTGCTGTTGTGCTTTATTTTGTTCCTAGCTTACTCCTGTTGGGAGTAAAGAGAGTTTGCCATTGATTTCTCAGAGTAGAGCCCAGCAAGTGCTAAGGAGTTGAGCAGCTGCTGAGTTGATGAAGTCTGCAGGTTCCTCTGCCTCAGCAAGAGGGAACATATGTCAGTGTCTGATACCTCAGAAGTGAGTGTGGCATGAGGAGTAGCCAGCCAAGGCCTGACCTCTGTGTGCTTGGGGTTGTGTTGGGATTTGTGCCATGAGAATGTTCAGGTATGAACCTTGGGAGGTTCTGTAGACCTTGGATCTAAGCTTGAAGTTCTCTTCTGAAAAGTCTGAATCATCTCTGCAGTTACATGAGCTTTCAGATGACTGCCAGGGGAGAAATGAGGGTCAGGGAGAATTTCAGCCTCAGTTCTTCTGCTTCCATTTCCAAATATCAGCTCGGGAAGGCAGGCTCATGCTCATTCTTTAATTAGCCCACCTACAGCTTCTCCCCATGACTTCTTACTTTGTATTTGGCCTTAACTCTCTGGCCTGCTGGATTTAGAAAGTTTTAAAAATCTGGCTTTAGTCTAATCTCTGAAGGGCTCTTGCAGATTGCAGGGGAACTCTCACATCCCCTGACTTTGAGGTGAGTCAGGGCAGGGCTCTGCATGTTGAACTTTCTTCTGGGAGCCCAGGGCCACACACACACTGTATGTACAATTTTTCATAAGTTTTTCAGGGAAGTTCATTTTTCAACTCTCTTGCTGTTACTGTACCTTCAGTAAGACGTCGTATCTGGAGCACTGGAGTCTGGATGCTGAGGGAACCCTGCAGTCTGAGACAGCTTTTTCTTGTCTCTCCCTCCCTCAGAGGGAGGTCTTACTTTTGTTGTGTTACTTTTTCATGTAAGTTTAGACTTGCCCTGGGTACACAGACTTTGGAAGTAGGTGTGTGATGCACACCCCACCTCAGTGCTGCCATGTGTCCTGGCCCATGAAAGCTTCTCAGCAGCTACATCCACTCAAATGGTGGTTGTAGCACTTGTCTTTGCAGAGTGAGGTAGAATTTGCATTGTAGCCTGCAAAGTGGTTAAATTGTGGCTGCATGGTAGGAAAACTTTCTCCAGGAGTGTTGGAAAGATGCTATGTGTTACAACCCCTTAGGAGCTTCCTCTGCACACAGAGCAGAGGAAAAGCTTTGTCCCAGAATTATGTTCTCTGCAAAGTGTGATAATTTGTGAGCCTCAAAGGAGCTCTCTGAAACATCTCTTGAAAAAATAAAATCTCTTTGTTTCAAGCTCAGTCAGGGAACATAAATGTAGAAGAGGTGGTGGTTTATGGCTTTTTGAATTGACAGCTTTTAATCCTGCATTGACTTTTACTGCAGTCAGTGGTTTACAGGGTTTCCAGTGAAGCTGTCTCCTCTCTTTGCTCACCTGCTTTCCTTGCCCCTGTAATAAGGGTTTACATCCCTAGAACTGAGTCCTCATCCAGCAAAGGTACACAGCAAATAACGTTCAACGGCCTCTGGAGCAAAAGGCAAGTTTGGATTTATAACAAATGAGTGTGTGATTGCTTGTCAAAGATCCACTGAGTCTCAAACAGGGCCTGGAGTACTGAGGGCCTCTGGGCAGGGAGGGGCCCCCATTCCCAAGACATCTCTCACTCCAGAGCAGTGAGCTGCAGGCCCTTGCAGGGATAGGTGGGTGGAAGCCTCACATTCCTGACATCCACAGCGCAAACCCCGAAACTAAGGGACCTATTTCCATTTGTGATTTCCTCTTCCTTGTATTCCCCTTGCCCTGATCCTGCTTTCTTGGCTGCTGTCTGCTGGATCTTGATGTGTAGAGAAACACAAAACATGGCACATGCTCCTGGGAAGCTGCTGCTGGAATCAGTGAGAGGGCAGGACCTCTGGGGTGGGGGGAGGCAGCTCCTCAAGTGTGCATGTTTCTACTCCTCCAGAAAAACCAGCAGCCCAAACAGATGCCCAGCTCATCAGTGGGCAGAATCAAGCCTCTGATTGTCCTGAGATGATCAATAAATGATGTACAGGGTACCAGGAGCTCTTCCACTCCTGCAACCTCTCACACATAGAAGCTGGTTGGCCTCTGGGCACTCAAGCATCACTGGAGCAAAGGAGAACAAACATCATGGGAGCTGATTTTAGTGAGTTTTGTCTTGCTGTATGTGATCACTGAGAGCCTTGTTAAGCACTAGTCAATGCTACAAACTGGAATGGCAGCTTTGACTGGATAAACTGATGGATGCCAGGTCTCTGCTTGAGTTTGGAAAATGAATGGGCAGTCCAAGTATTCTAGCAGTGGGGGCAAGCAGAAAAATCTGCAACTCAACTCTGAGACCCTTTCTCCTCCTCCAATGGTTGCCCAGACAGCCTTTCCACTATTTCTTTGTTTTCCCAGGAGTGTGAAATTTGTTTACTTTGACATCTTTACTTTGACACCTGGGACTATTGGAGGAAGTCCATGTATAGATGCTGATCCACTTCCTGCATTTGTTGGTGAATTTTTCTTGATCCAGTTGTTCTGCCTTCATGCCCACATAATGCTCTTCTGAGGTTTGTTTGAAGAAAACCTGCACTAGCAGACACATTCAGGTTAAGCCTTATATGACAGCTTTTTTTCTCTGAAGCTGGCAGGGGCAAAAACCACACTGGGGATAGAATATCCACAGGTAAATATCCCTTTTTACTTGGGACAGTGCAGCTGGTGTCATGGCATCCCTGGGTTTATACACCACTACGTGGATTATATAGGGTTTTGCCTAATTAATTAATAAAATAAAATTGCAAAATTACTTTCTTATTAAACTGATCTCACTACAGAAATAAGGCTGATTACTTCCCTGACAAATTTTAATTAGGTAGCTACAACAAACCGTAATAAAGAGCACAAATTAAAAACAGATCATACTAGATGTGGCTTTATCAAATGCTGTGTTAGTACCAGGCAACATACACAGTGATTAAATTATACAGAAAAAGCTCATTTTTTCTCCTCTGGTAAAAATCTATCTTCTTTCTAGGGGAAGAAGCATTTACATAAAACATCACATTAATAACCAACACATCAGTAAGTGTTTATTGGTAGTTGCTTTCCAATATTCTGCAAGACTCAGCCATTAAGGCAGTCTTTATTTCTCCTCCAAATTTATACTCATAGTACACATGACCCAAGGTTACTGCAAAGCCTCTGAGGACAAGAAAGGCTTGATTACCTGCACATATACTCCTCAATTTGTCTCTCCTCGTTTAGCTTTTTAGGGCTTGGATCCTGCTCAACTGAAAACAGAGCACAGTTTGATAGGGATTTGCATAAGAATTGTAAGCAGAGGCCCACACAAATTAAGCATTAATTAATGAGCACCTAAAGCCTTCTGCTGAATACAGCCTGAGGCCAAGCAATGCTGGGAGTGCCCAAATACATGTGATGGAAAGAGTGGGTAAGCACAGCAAATTAAAGAGAATTACTTAATTCTTCTCTAATACCTATTCCAGCCCTTGAGACTGTAGAATTGCAGATTTCTTATCCCTCTTGGAGGATGACAAAGGTCAAAAGGAAGGTTCTTCTACATGGAACTGAACTCATCCAGAAGCTCCCAGGCTTGTGCTGCGTGCAGGATGCTGGACTCAGGGTGAGGAGCGATGGTGCTGTGAGCTGTCCCCCAAGGAGGGAGAGGCTGCCCCACAGCCTGGGCTGTGTGTGGGTGCAAAGTGGGGCTGGGGGATGTTGGGGTGGGTGGTTGGGGTCTGCTGATGCCCTGGGACAAGCAGGCAGTGCCTTGGAGTTGCAGCAGAGAGGCAGGTTTGTGCTGCCTGTTGCAGGGTCTGGGGGGATTCCTGATGCAACAGGACAGTGGGCTTTGGGCTTGAAAACAGACTAAGAGAGACCAGAGACTTTTGAAAGTGAACATTTTCCTTACATTGTTGGATGCATACATCTAACACATTGGCAAAGGACTCCCAAGGACACTGGCTTGGAGCTTCCATGGGTGTCAGCCACGCTCTGGACACACCCAGTGCCCCTCACCCCCACCTGTTATAGCCAGAGCCCTCACAGGACAACATTTTGGCTCTGGTTCCCCCCTTTTTCTAGCCCTGAGAAATGCTTACCAGCTCTTCCTCAGGTGTTTAACTGGGAGCTCTCAGCTGCTACATATTTCAAATCAGCTCAACAATTCTCATTAAAGGAAAGCATCATGCTTTTGTAGAGCTCTCTGGAGAGTGGTCAGGGTGTCACCCTGATCTTCCCAGGGTGGGCAGATGGAGAGCTGTTTTGTCCTGCCTTACAGGTATGTGAAATACTTCCTTGCACTAGAGATCTGTTAATAGACCTGAAAATAAATGCTGCTATTAACTGGAGAGGGGACATTGTTGGTGTCCATCATCTAGTGCAGTTGTGAAGCTGTCTTGAGCACAAAACTAGCATCCTGGTAGCCTTAGAAAGAGCCAGGCAAGTCTTGTTTCTTTGTTTGTTTGGTTTCTTTGGGGTTTTGGGGGGGGCGGGGTTTAAGCAGCAAGAGCTTGGGAAAGGCAGGACTGTCCCCTTGAGCTGGAAACCACCTGATCTGTCTGTGTGCTGTGCTGCAACCTGGGAGCATTTTGCTGTTGAGAATTATTTTGTAACAAGATTCCTGGCTGGATGTGTGCATCCTGATGAGTACCAGGAGCCAAGAGGTGCCTCAAGATTGATTGGAGCACGCAGTCAGTTTGTTAATGTAATTGGGGAGAGCTTGAACCTTAGCTAATAAGTGACTGTATTGAACAGTTGTTTACAGATTGCTGTAACCTCTCAGGTCTCTGCAGGACTCAAAAGTGAGCGCTGCCCTCAGGGTCTCTTTGGAGCTGCGGTGGAGATGGGCTGGGGCTGCCCCGGGCGAGAAGGGGAGGGTTTGGCCTCTAGGGTCACAAGGAGCCCAGGCAGTTGGTTTGGCACTTGGCTTGCCCTGAAGGAATGTATTTTACTTGTTGCTAAGATGCTTCTGCTGATGTCCTCCTGTGGAGCCCCACAGCTGCTGTGCTGCCTCCCTCCACATCTGCCCTGGAGCCTGGTACCCAGGGAAAGGTGGCAGAAAATGGGGTGGGGGTCAGTTTATGTAGACCTGTGCATGTACACAAAATATAATTATTTAAAAATATATGTAATATATTCTGACTTATCTACACACAAGCTATGATATTTGTGTAATGTGTACAATATATCACTACTAACATACACATGCTACATATAAAATATGTGCATATGCACATATAAAATCTGTTTCAGTTTTCACTGTTCTGATTTATTTTACCTAAGAACTTCGTTTTGCTTCTAAATGACTTTCTAGGCCACTTATGACTGCAGTGAGCAGTACAAATCACTGGATACATTCCTTTTCTGTTGAAAAACTGGGGCTTATTCCTAGTCTTGTGGGGTTTGGGTTTTTTATCCCTCTATTTATTAATGCATTAAAAGATCCTCCTTCTCATCCTGTGACATCCTAGCAGCTTTAAGTGCCTTGGAGAGGGGCTTTGTTAAAAGCCCTTTGGCATTAAAATGCTGCTAAACGGAGTAGACAATAATTCTGCTGGTGTGACAGTGCCTTCCTCTGCCAGGAGACATCCTGGGCCCTCCCTGCTGCTGCTGTTTCTCACAAAGCTTTTCCTCAGCTTGCAGGTACTGGTCTTCTAACCTTTAGTAGGCTCTCTTAAACCTAGTCTCACAATTGTCATTTCTCTTGTCTCTGGTGTTGATGCTAATGCTGGCAGGGTTGTCACCCATTACAGCGGTGACTGGGATCTGTGATGGAAGATCCTTGGCAAATAATGGGTTTTTTTCTTAATATCTGTGAACTGAGAACTACCTTACTGCCAGTAAGAGTATAAAGAGTACAAAGCCAGTCTTATTCATAACTTCATATTTCTATTCTCTCTTTCCTGCTTGTTAGAACCCAAAGGGAGCCAGATTTTTCATGAGGGTTTGGGACTTTCCCAGCACACACCACTTTTTTCTTTTTATTTTTCTTTTTAATATGCTTTCTTCTTTTTTTCCTCTTCAGAAGCTCCTCCACTGTAATCCAGCCCATTAGTTTAGAGGGAGGGGGGCCCTGATGATAGCAGAGCCTTGCTGCTTTGCCATTTTGCCTGGGACACACTGCTGCGTTCTAACTGCGTCTTGCTGAAGGTAATTACCGTGGCAAAGTCATCAGCTCCTTCTCCAGACACACACCCACACCTCCCCCAGCTGCACTGGCAGCAGCCAGATGCTCACGTGGTGTTAGCTCTGAGACACTGCTCCAAAATCATGTGTTTCAATTATTCATTAGTTAATGGTTCCCTGGGGATGTAAGGAAGGCTGGGACTGTAAGGAGCCTGTCTGGAAATACAAGTCCAAAGATACAAAGGGTTCATCTGTACAAGAACAGATGTCCTGGAGATGTCCTGTGTGAACCTGATTGCAGGGAGGGGCACAGCCCTGGTTGTGATCACTGGTCATGGGGAGCCTTCACAGTGACCAGTGGTCCTGGGGCCAGTGGCCCCAGGGCAGTGACTGTCCCCTTGTCCTCGGCACTGGTGAGGGCACACCTCAAATCCTGCCTTCAGTTCTGGGCCCCTCACCACAAGAAGGACATTGAGGGGCTGGAGTGTGTCCAGAGAAGGGAATGGAGCTGGGGAGAGGTCTGGAGCACAAATTTGATGAGGAGAAGATGGGGGGACTCAGCTTGGACAAAAGGACGCTCAGGGGGGACCTTCTTGCTCTCCTGAAAGGAGGTTGTAGTCAGGTAGGGGTCAGTCTCTTCTCCCTCCCTGTGACAGGAGAAGAGGAAACAGCCTGAAGTTGCTCCACAGGAGGTTTAGATTGGATATTAGGAAATGTTTCCTTACTGGAAGGATGGCCAGGTGTTGGAACAGGCTGCCAAGGGCAGTGGTGGAGTTTCCACTCCTGACAGTGTTCAGAAAATATGTGAATGTGACATTAAGGGACAGGGTTTTATGGTGAACATGGCAGTGCTGGGTTAGAGATTGGACTCAATGAGGACAGAGGTCTCTTCCAACCTAAACTATTCTGACTCCCCACACACAGACTTGTCCCAGAGACTGCTGAGTGACTGCAGCACCACAGGGTAGGGATGCTGTTGGTCCAAGTATCCAAAACAAAATTACAGGGAATATTTAACAACCTTTTTTTTCCCCCCAACAAGTTTTCTTTGCTTTACTGCAGGGCTCTTAATTTGATGAATTAATGTCAGAAGTGCTAATGTACCAGCAAAGACAGCAGGCAAAGATCTGTCTGCTGATCCCAGACACGACTGATTTGAACTGCTGCTGAGCATGGTATGTGCTGATGCCACAAAAATAACAGCAGTATCTGTGCAGCCTCACTGGAAGGTGTTTGTAGCTTTTCATTTCTCCTCTGCCTCCCAGATAAGAATGTGGGCAGTTATCTTTGAGAAGGAAATGCAGGATGCTGGGACTCTGCTCTCGAGTGCACTGGGCAGGGTGCCCACACTGTGAATGGTGACACTCAAACCTCCCTTCCAGAGGGTTTCTTTTAAAGGTGTGGAGGATGCACTCCATCCTGGAGCCTGCTGCAGGCTGTGATTCTCCTGCACTGGCTGCATCCTCCCTGCTGCAAGGGCTCTGGTCCTGATGCTGGAGCCTGAGGAAAGAATCTTGCAGCTCTAACATCTGCAATTCAACCCCAGAGAGAGACCTAGGTTTGAAGACAAGTCAGAAGCTCCATGCTCCTGTTACTGTGTTCAAAAGCCCAAGTTAAAGTGTCTGAAGGAGAGATGCTGCTTTGTTCCTGATGTATTTGAGTAGGCAGCTCGTTGTCTGCTCCACACATAACCTGTATCATTTTACAAAAGCTGTTTAAAGGGTATGTAGAGATAGGACAAAGGGGAATGGCTTTAAATGGAAAGGGTAGGTTTAGGTTGCATATTAGGAAGAAGTTCTTTCCTGTGAGGGTGATGAGGTGCTGGCACAGGCTGCCCAGAGATGTGGATGCCCCACCCCTGGAAATGTTTAAGACCAGGTTGGATGGGGCTTGGAGCAATGTGATTTAGTGGAAAGTGTCCCTGCCCATGGCAGAAGGCTGGAACTAGATGACCTTTAACATCCTTTCCAACCCAAACCATTCTATGATAGAAGAGGTCTGTTGTTGGGTTCTCACAGTGTTTCTAGAAGCAGCTCTCACATGGTCACTGTGCACTGTGATGTGTAAATTCTTTCACAGCATAAAATAACAATCAGAGTTTGCATATGAAAAAGCATCTTTACAACTTTCTGCCTGGTTGAACTTGTCCACAGCAGGTTCTCAAATGATTCATATAGAAATGGAGCCACCTTGAAATGCCTGTGTCTCAAGAGACACCTCCAAGCAGAGAGGACAAGACTGCTCTGTTGCTTTTTTGAAAGAGAAATGACCTGACTGCAAGTCAGTCTGCTCACATGAGGAGTGTTTAGTCATTTGGCATGAAGCAGAATATCTCAACCATTAAGGTGTGTGGGCTCTGCAGTGCATAAATAAGTTACAAATTAGGGATTCTGAGTTGGTGCTTGCCCCTTGCATGCAGTGCTCCAAGTGATTACTCTTCTCTTTGTCTAATCAAAGTTCCTCAGAGCAGGTTTCTAGTTTAAACACTTGAGTACAACATCTTTTGCTAAATTAAATCATTGCAGAAATCTGTCTCATATGCAACAGATTCTACCCCCACCTTATATATTACTTTTTTCCTTGACTCTGGGACACATTTTCCTCTGAAAGGTAAATTATTCCTGATATAAATGAGTAACCTTAGCTTTGCAATATTGTATCTTCAAGCAACTCATTTGAGAAGTCTTCTATAAAATGCCAAAAGCAGCTTGTAACATAAAGCACATGTGTAAATATTCTGGCACTGCTCCAAAAAGGAGCCTTCTCTGAGTAAATGCCCCTTTATGTAAACAACTGGTAGGCAAAGCAGTAAGTGGTCATCAACACAGAGATTTCCCCTACAGCCCCAACAGCATCTGCATCTTTCCTGCACTGCCCTGGGTCTCAGCTCTTGGCAGCCCTGCCTGCAGGGTTGAATGCAGACTTTAAGCCTGTCTGATGAAAAAAACACCATGCTACAGCTGGCTGTGATCCAAATGGGAGAAGGCTTTGGGTCCCTATATAGTCATGCAAAGACACTTGAGGTGTTCAAGGCTGAGAAAGCTTATAAATGTTAATTCTTGTGCTTGACCTAATGAAAGGGAGATTGTGCTGTGCTTGCTAAATGGTGGCACCTAACAAATGGCACCTGCTGGGGCTGAGGGATGCAAACAGAGCATGCTGTAAGTACAGGGAGAGGATATGGCAGTGTATGTGCAGGGGGAGATTACCCTTGCCTGCAGTGATTTAACTTAGAGCCTGACATAACTGTGTGCTTGGGCTGTAACTCACAAACAGTGCCTTTGTAGGGTTTCTTTTTTCCTCTGCCAGAGGCAGAGACATCTCAATTGGCAGTACAGCAGCTGCTGAGCTGCTGCACTGGGCAGATGAGCACATTATTGCACAGCTGATGCAACTTGGATCAATTTGCTGAGCTTGAAGCTGTGGCCACTTAATAAATGCCTGAGATATCACAGGATCCATGGGAATGGGAATACTGCAGCCAGCAGATAGACTTTACATCTAGGGATTATTGGTTACTGGGCTTATCCTACAAGGGTAGTGAATCAGACCTTCATATGCATGAAAATATTCAAGGATATGGTTTTAAAAGATCAGTGAAATTGTGGCTTAAAAAGGATTCTTGGGAGAGGATTATGGCACTTAACATCTTCTGGGACCTTGTGTGAAAGGGGTCAGCCCTGTGCTTTGCTCATGGAGGGTCTCTTGTTTCCTTTTCTGAATCAGTTCTGGCTTTTATGGAACTCAGCTGCTTATCACCTTGGGAAGAGTTACATCTTCTGCTCTGTGTTTTTGACCAAGTTTTCCTGTGGAGAGCGGTGCTGTCTTGTCTTTTTGCTGGCGTGGGGATGGTGGTTGGGCAAAACCTCTGTCCCTGCCCAAGCCTGAAGAGCCAGCAGGCAGAGGCTTGTGCACAGGGGAGCTGGACTTTCCTCTGGGCCTGACAGGAGAGTTCAAGGGCACCTGTGTCAGGAAACACCCATATTTCAAGTACAGTTCCTTGCAGACCAGGGACAGGTCTGGTTTTATTGATGGTTTGATAATCTTTCTGCCTGTTCTGTGACCCTCTGTGCACAAAGCTGGGGGAAACACCTGCAGTGTGTGCACCCTGGGCAGGGAGCACCATCATCACAGCAACTCCAGGCTGAGGAGAAGTGCCATCCACCAGCGAGGTGGGAGCAGCAATCAGAGTGGAGCTGACACAGTCAGGTGATGAGCTGCAAATTAGATCTCTTTCTCAATAAGCAGCTAATTTACACAGCGTTTCAGGGTTGTTTGGTTTTTTTGTTTTTTTTTTTTTTTTTAATCCAAGTGATCAACAACTCATCACTTCTGGATGTGTATGCTTCAGACAAGGGACTGCTCACAGATCATTGACTGGAATTGTTCCTGCCTTCTGCTTTTGATCTAAACCATGCGCTGATGAATGAGAGAAATATTTTTAAGGACAAGAGGATGGTGGATGCCATATTTCTGGTGTAAACTTAATAAGGAGGCATGTGCTAAAACTCACGGAAATTTTGTGAGCATCTCTCAGAAATGCCAATCTCTCCTTGGCATGTGAGTAATCCTTAATAATGAATAAAGCTGTTGATATACCAAAACAAATGTGAGGGAATAGTTTGCCAAATGAGCAGATGCTGTGTTGCATCCCATTGTATGGTTAAAACTCCCAGAAATTAATTATCCCCAAACATTTTGCTTTTCTATTAAGTGAGAATTCACAGAGTTGTCTCATTCTCCAAAATTCTAGTTCCTCAGAAGAAGCAGAGAGCACTAGAAGCAAGACAATTTCTGTCTGTGACATGAAGTTCTGAATCATTTTTTGGTTGGTTAGTTGTTTTTTATAGTAGGATAAAACAATTTTTAGCTTCTTTTTATGATTAAGTACATTTCTTTTGAAGCCTAGATTTTTTTTTCTTTTAATTTTTTCTTTACTTTTCCCAGTGAGGCTGCTAGCCCTCTACCAACATTATTTTAGAAGATACTTGCATTCTAGTGAAAAATTACCCTTATAGAGAGACTCCACAGAGTCTTTCCTGTTCTTTTTGCTGTGATCAGTGTAAAACCCCTCCAGGTGTATTGTATAGAAAAAAAAAATCAACCCTTGCAGCGTGCTGGCTGTGTCAAACCATCCCTGTGAGCCCAGCCATGGTTTAACCCCTGAAATTGCATCTTCCCAGGGGAAGCCCAGCACCACCACTGCTGCTAGAAACTCCTTGAGCAGAGTGTAACCTGCTGTACTCACATGGGGCACAGGGCTGCTGTTCTAGCTTGGCAACATTTTTATTTTTGCTTTGCCATGGAATAGAATAAAAGAAATATAAAACCTCCCATGACAGATGATTGTGTGTGTGAAGTGGCATCAACAGGAGGTAAGCACTCCTTGTTCAGCCTGGAGAAAAAGGGGCTCAGGGGAAACATTATTGCTCTCCAGAACTCTCTGAAAGGAGGTTGTAGCCAGATGGGGCTCAGCCTCTTCTCTCAGGTGAAAAATGACTGGCCAAGAGGAAATGGCCTCAAGTTATACCAGGGGAGGTTTAGGTTGGATATTAGGAAATGTATCTTCACCAAGCATTGAAGTGTGGGAACAGGCTCCCCAGGGTGGAGGGGGGAATTTAAATCCCTGGAGGAATTTAAAAGACACATAGGCATGGCACTCAGGGACATGGTTTGGTGGTGGGCTTGGCAGTGCTCAGTTAATGGTTGGACTTGATGATCATCCTAGGAGGTTTTTCTGAACCTGAATGAGTCTATGATTTTTGCAATGGCTAATGTATTTCCACTCTTGCTTTGCAAGCCTGTGTGGGTCAGTTTCCATCCCGGTGTTGTCTCCACTTTACACACAGAAGTTACAGCCTGTGGGCAGAGATTTCAGTGTGCAGACACAGACCAGCATTCAGGCAATGGGGCTGGTTGAGATGTCTGGATTGGCCCCCACCAGGCTGTTTTGGGGTCTGAGTTTGCAGCTCTTCATGGTGCCTTGTATGCCACAGAAGGGCAGGGAGGTTCTGGAGGTGTGTTATGGAAGATGTGGGGAGCACTTGTAACATAAAGCACATGTGTAAATATTCTGGCACTGCTCCAAAAAGGAGCCTTCTCTGAGTAAATGCCCCTTTATGTAAACAACTGGTAGGCAAAGCAGTAAGTGGTCATCAACACAGAGATTTCCCCTACAGCCCCAACAGCATCTGCATCTTTCCTGCACTGCCCTGGGTCTCAGCTCTTGGCAGCCCTGCCTGCAGGGTTGAATGCAGACTTTAAGCCTGTCTGATGAAAAAAACACCATGCTACAGCTGGCTGTGATCCAAATGGGAGAAGGCTTTGGGTCCCTATATAGTCATGCAAAGACACTTGAGGTGTTCAAGGCTGAGAAAGCTTATAAATGTTAATTCTTGTGCTGCCCTGATCAACCCAGGGGCTGCTCTTTGAGTTCACACTTGCTGTTTCTCAGACACCGAATTGCACCCATGGGCTTGGCAAAAGCTGTGTGGGTTTTAGCCCTGATAACATAAATGAAATTAGGATGGTTGATAGGCTCATTATCCTGTCCTAGTCCTTTTAATACATTTTGCTCTCTAAATGGGAGGTAGGACTCTGCTGCATTGCACAGACAAGTTTATCCAAAAGAAATGACCAATAACTCATCCCTAATTGCAGTGAGCACAGGAGAGTACGAAGCTCATTACCAACTGCTCTCTGAATCCACAGAGTGGAGCTGCTCCAGACCCCAACACAACAGATTCGCTGGGAGCTTTGGAGGTCTGTCCCACCACTTCCACTGTTGGATGCAATTGCCTTTTACAGGGAGGGCTCACAAAGTGGCTGCTCATCACTGTTCTCTTCAATGTCAGTTGTAACCTGTCAGGCGTTGAAATAAACCAAGCTGTTGGCACTGTAATGTGTATTTATGTCACCTTCTGTGCACATCACGGATCCTATAGACCACATGAATCTACACAATCAATTTACTCACTGCAAAAAGCTGCAATTCAGAGACCTGACATGGCCAAAATATTAAAACTCCCTAGAGAGGCACTCCCCACCACCTAGGCAGACAGATACCTGCAGATTTCACCCTTTATCTGTCAAAATGAGTTTCCTTTGACGTTGCAGGTATAAAATCCAGTGTGTTAAATGCGTTTCTCAGGAATTTAACCAAGGGGGAAAATGCTATAACCATCTTTAGCCAGAGATGCTATAGGGGAACTGGAGCCCCCTCTTTGACGTACAGGAGTCTGTTTGCCGTCATTTTAAACACAAAGATCCCCTGTGGAGGCAGAGATGCCTGCAGGGCTCCAGCTGCCAGCAGTGCTTTGTGGTGGGGGAGGGAGGCACTGGGAAGCAGGGGCAGATGTCCCAGTTTGGACTGGTTGGGGGAAGGCTGAAGTTACTGGTGGAGGAAGACCTGGAGGAATTGCAGATAGAGGAGGCTGGTGGGTGATGGAATACCTCAAGGTGCCTCCACGAGGTTTTTTGACCAACACCTCTCTGGTAAAATCCCAGCAAAGCAGGTGTGAGAGTCCCTGATCATTGCTGGAACTTCTGAAATTTAGAGGTGTCTGTTTTCTCAGCCTGTTAAATGGGCTCACGAACTTTGCTATTGCATGATCCTAAAATGAAGTTGTATTCCCTCAACCTTGAAAATCCTTGTCTTGGCTTCTCCCTTCTGGCCACAGCAAGAGGAGCTCCCCAGACTGTGTTCCTCTTGTGCATGTGTGCTGCACTGAGCAGCTCTGCAAGCTGGGACACAGATGTTGCAGCTAAAACACTGAGGTGACAAAATGTGACATGTTTGTGTGTATTTGGGGAAGCTCTTCAATTCCCCTGTTCTGTTAGTAGTTTGTTTTGGTTTTTTTTAAAGGATTGACACAGGGCAGGATCTCCCAAAAGATAAAATACTGCTTTGTAGCCCATCCTAATTGACAATCCTTCCACACAGCTATCATTTATTCAGGAAAATCAGATAGTGAAATGACCGTGACTGCATGCTGCAGAGTGAGTGATTGGAAGAATGTAACTGAGCTGTAGCAGAAAAGCTGAACAAGGATCCTGGAGTCTGGTTGCTGGTTGTTCATAGGAACTTCTTTATCTGAGATTAATGACAGGAGGTTAGTGGCATCTTGCTCGAGACCCTTTTTTGGCTCTGGGACCCTTGCCAAAGTTTAGACTCCCATTCTGAGTGTTGACAGGTGGAGAGAGCACTTCAAAATGTGTTATGGACATAATTAGTTACTGTTATCACAGTTTTCTTAATTAGAATATCATAAAAAGGGGAAGTGTGATGATTTACACAAGAAAGATTGGAAGAGCAGCAATTCTAAAGGCTAGAGACTAAATACCAGAGAGGAATATAAAGGTTATCTGCCTTTGGGACGAGGGATGGAGCACACCTGGGACTTTCAGGGGTGCTCTCAGTATTGACTGAACTTTTTTTTTTTCCCCTCCAACTTTCCACTAACTCAGCCAAACTGCAGGAGCCTTTGTTCAGCAATTGCCCATCCATCTCCTGCAGGATGGCTTACCTGCTACCAGGATCCTGGCAATGCTGATAACTTGCAAATGTTAAAAGAAAGCCTTATTTTGAAAAGACTTCTTCCTTAAGATACATTTTCCTTGCTGTTTCTAGACAACAGAATCCAAGACATCGAAGTTATTCATTCCCATAATTGTGGAGATAAATTATAGCCCTTTTTTAAAAAAGAATGCAAGCAGCTAAAGAAACCCAGTTATTTTATCCCTCTCTTGCCTGGCAGTTCCTTATCAGGGCTGTGCCTCCCTTCCCAACCATCCCAGCCTTTACAAAGGCAAGGTCCCAGCTCTCCCAGAGCACAGCTTAGGAACAACTGGCTGCTCCCAGCCTGCACACCTGGCTGAAAGCTTCTACTCCAAGCTGTTTTCTGTATCCCCTTGCTGGTGATGAATTCAGACTAAGCTGTTTGCAGGCCTGGCTTTCTCTCTCACACTGAGGTTTGCTTTGCTGTTGCAGGGAGGAGCATTTGACTGGCTTTCAGGCCAACACCCTGGAGCATGGGATGCCCTCAGTTATTTCTTTGGGGCTATGGATCTAAGGCTTGCAACAAAATTTCCCCAAATTACCACAAACCCAAGAGCTGTTTCTGAACAAGCTGGACTTGGAGAAGGTGCTTTGGAGAAGATGTTTTGATGCTGGTCCCTGAGCTGTGCCACACTGGCTCCCCTGCACCTCCCTGCCCTGCCAGAGAGAAGCACAGGCAGGGGTGTAACTCACTGCCACCAAATCTATTTCTTCTGTTGCATTAATCCTTTGTCTGCAAATAGTGATTAATTGGATCAGGCAGGCAGCAGCCCACACACTGATCCCAGCTGGGTGTGTCAGAGGCCCTGTACTGCACCTCAGTCAGATGGGGGAGGTGGCAGCTCTGCAGGTCCCCTGAGGCCTGGGAACAGTCCCTCTGTGCCTTGTTCCTCAGGCAGGATCCCCTAGCACTGACAGGGAGCACTGTGCAATGATAAACACGCCTTGCACAGAGCCATGGTACCAGGAGTCATTGGGATAAATTAATCCCCTGCCTCTTCCTCTTCCCTTGACAAGTAATTTCTGGTATGACTGAACTTAAAATACCTAAATGAAATTCAGTGTGACTTTTCCCCCCCATAAGGTAGTGACTGAATCATGGTTTTCTTGGAGGCAAAAACTATTCCCTGATGGCATTCCTTGTGCATACAGCTGCACAAACTCTCCCCTCTCTGCCTGTATCCGCCCCCTCAGCTCTGTGCACACTCACACATGCACTTGTTGCATGGAGGAATGATGGTTCTGGGAGCCAAGAGGTGTCTGTATCCATCAGAGGTAGCTGAAACTATTGCTACAAGTGTTTAAGTGCTGGGAAGCTGGGATCTGAGAGGCAGAGGGGGAAGTGCAGGTTGCCTGACACAAAACCACAAAAGCATCACGTTTGCAGGGCCTTGCTCAAGTCATGGGAGGCTGAAGTTCAGGCTGTGTCACAAAATAATTACAACAAGGTATATAGCCCTAGATGCTGAGAAGTGTCCTCTTGGGACTCCTCTGGCTTTTCAGGATTGGCTCCAGGGAAGCATTGCCCCACTGAATGAGTGATGGTCTGGGTGTGCCCTGGTGCAAGGGGTGTTGCACCAAGTGCAGGGGCCACCAGAAGTATTTCATTGTTTGTGCCCTAATCTTACCCCTCCAGTGGGAGATGGGCAAGGCAGCAGGCTGGCTCCCAGTGGCAGCTTTCACTCCAACAGAAAATACAGCTGATGGGATGAGAAGGGGAATGAGCAAATTTCTTCTTTACCTACTCCTTGTTTGTACTTTCCCAGCAGTAAGGCGAGCCCAGAGATGCTGTGGTGCTTTTTGAGGCACCTTGGCATAAATCTGTGAAGAATTAGTATTGTTCAAGCCTTTTCCCAGGGAAATGTCCCCTTCTGCCTGCTGTTCTGGGTGTTCTTCAGGTGTGGGCTACCACAGCCCCCCACCCTGCTGAGCTGGCACCCAAATTACTGGAGCTGGTGATGTCCTGCAGCTCTCACCCAGGGCTGATTTGGGATTATGTGCTGTTGGTGCTGCTGCTCCAGGCAGCCCCATGCCTGTTGTGCCTTGGCTCCACCAGGAAAGAATGGAAAATCAGGGTGGGTTAAAAATTCAACAAACTTTGCACATTCATAGGGAAGGGACTGTAATTTTTTGCATTTAACACTCTGTTAGATATCTAATGGAAAGCTGATATTTTTCTGTAGGTGTGAAATTAACCTTTCAATAAAACTAAAAGCTATCTTGAGCTTTTTCAAGATGAAGTTTAAAATAGAGCAATTATGAAACTTGCTGAAAGACTGCCAAGTTTTCTTGTTGAAAACTGCTGCAAATGAATTATGTTTCCCTTGTGATTTACAGCACAGTGTGAAGGAACTATAGTTTGTATTTAAATCTGTTTCCATTAAGGACTATTTGTAGCTTATCAGTGTATTTAATCAGATTTTTTTTTTTTTTTTGACAAAATTGTCAAACTTCATCAGAGAAAATTCCTTTCATTGTTTAATGCTACAAATTGCTAAACATGGCATTGTTTATGAATGCCATGTGTAGTAATTGTATGCCTTGAAAGAATATTTTCTTTCTGAGTGAGGATGGCTGACACTAAACAAATTAGCTCAATTTCTTGTTGAGACTGCCGGAGGCAAGCAGGGGAATGAGGGGGGATTTTCTGCCCTTAAATCCCAGCAAAACTGGGATTTTTCCATGCCATGCTTCCTTAATCCTGTTTAGGTTAAAAAAGAGAAGCTGAAACCATGTAGGTTTTGCACTCACATGTGTCCAGGCACTCCTGCTCCATGTGTAGGGAATTATGTTTGCCAATGGGATCGTTGCAGGACACTGGAAAAACTCATTGAGTCAGCATCTATTCTGGAAATGCAGCCAACTTTGCATCCTACTCTTAGAAACAAGGGATCAAATACCAATTAAAAACTCACTGCTCTCTTTTACTCAGTAGCATTCATTGCAGACAGCAAAAAAGAAATTCCTGGGCATGTGGAGCACAGGGATGATGACTGGTCACAGAAACACAGCTGTAGTGTTTGGAGTGGAAGCTGCTCCACTGGCCAACTTTCTTGGAAATTACTGAATTTTTGGTGAAATCCAGCTGATGGGTATGAAGGATAGGAAAGTCAGATGGGCCTGCAAAAGGGATTTTTAAATAAGGATTTAAAATAACATAAAGGATTTTAAATAACATTAAAAATATTCCTGTGTGGAAAGGCCTCATGTCACATTACAGATACCATAATTTCATGTACATTTACACCTGCAGCTTCAGTTGGATCTTCATAAACTCACTCCTCAGTGACCTTGAAAGCTTGATAAAACAAACCAGACCTCCAGTTCTAGGTGGTAGTTAAAAATGTATTCCATATAATGACAAGATAATTCTTTGAGGTATTCATATCTGAGGTCAAAAGAAAAAGTCCATTTATGTCTGGGCTTTTTTTAACTCTGAAAATAGCATGTTAGAGGCAATAATCAATCTCCTGTTCAAAGCCACCTCCATTTCCAGAAGAAGCATCCCCTTCCCCAGGTATCTCTCCTCCTTCACCTGCTGCAGCCATGGACCCAAACCCTGTGGCCCCAACTGCTCTGTACCACAGCCACCCTGCTTCCAGCTATGTGTGGGCTTGGCTCAGGCTGGATACCACCACAAACCAGGAAGTTCTTTGCAAACAAGGCACTTGAGCTAAGTTTTACTTCACAGATGGTGTTCCCAGCCTTTATTTTGCTTGAAGAGCTTCCCCATACTCGATGGACTGCTCTCTGGCACAGAATGAAGAACATCTGGAGACCTGTCCTGGTAAAGACACAAGCAAATTATTTGCAGTCACCCCTGTGCCTGTGCATCTAATTAAAAAGAAACCATTAGCCTGTCAAAGTAACTGATATTCTTGCAGTCTCCATAATTATCCTTCATAAATGTCTGTCAGCTGTACAAGGCTCATATTTTGCCATCCATCCAGGCTGATTTTCCTGGCTTGTGAGGGTGGGCTTGGTGCTTGCCATGGCTTCAGCAAGGTGATGCTCATTTACATCACTGAAAGCCTGTTCTGATAAATGTAATAGCTAGCAGGTAATTGATTTCTTGGTGAGATTTGCCTGAGTGAGTGTCATGATTCTTGAAAAACACAACAAAGCAGCTTCTAAAAGTGATGAATCACACTTGTGATTGCATTTATGTCACTCTTGCATCAACCTAGTGGTGAAATATGCTGGCTGCAGGTTCAGCTGTTCTGGCACTGAAGTTTAGATGGTTTGAATTATTAAAATTATTTCAATGATGCTGTGTCTCGCTCTGCTGTCCCAGAGCTGTCTGTGCAGCCCCACGAGGGGGCAGCTCCAGAAAACACAGAGGACCTGATTCACTGTTCATGGAGTCTGAATGGAGTGAATCAAGCATCCAGCACAGGGTACTGAGGGTGGGCAGCAACTCCCAAAAGAGCAGGAAAGGAACTTTTGTCATAGCTGTGTCATGTGTTGAGTCAGATGACAAAAGGTGAGTCACTAACGCTGCAGAATTAAAAGCTGAAGTGCAATGCTCACCATCAGTGCTCCAGCACACAGCTGTGGGCTCCTGGGGACTCAGCTTGACAGTCACAATTGTGCTGTGTAGGAACACTGGGAAATTTTTTTTTTTTTTTGTGTATTTTTAGCATGCAGAAAATCACTTAAGGCTGAGGAGGAGAGAAAAACTGAAAGTTTTTTGTTGTTGTTTTTTTTTTTTCTTAAGGGGAAAAAGTGCTTTTTTTCCTCATGGAAATACTCTGCACCAACTTGAGCTGTGGGAATGCTCCCTTCTCCACAGGTGTTCAGATGGGGAGGGCTCTGCCCTAGTGGATAACTCTGGGAAATTACTTGTTCTGCTGTCTGAAACTGCTCGACTGCACTTTCAACCATATTTATAAGTTGTCAAAAGGCTGCAACAGATACTGATATCTTGCCAAAGTTATTCTTGGAAAATGAGCCATACCTGGGCTTGTGCTATAAACAGCAGCAAGAGTTCATCAGGAACTCCTCAGTATAATAAATATTGAAAACACTGCCACACCAACAATCAGGAGCTTAGCAGCAGCCATGGGTTTGAACTGCTCCTGGTTTATGGTGCATTGCCAGTAACGGGGAGGTTTTGGCTGCCACTTGATAATTGAGAGCTCCCCTGTAATACTTCTGTCTTCAGTTCTTTTCCTGCAGTCTTGTCAGAATGGCCAAATTAACTCAAAATAGGTCTGGGTTTTTCGTGTGTCCGCCTTGCCTGAATATTTTGCTATTTGGCATCCACAGCTTCTCTGGGTAATCTGTTCTAGTGAGTCACTGCCCTCATAGTAAAAAATCTTTTTTTCTTTATATCTAATGTAAGGTGCAAGAGGGGAAAAAATTTTGATAGATTTCTGAAATTACCAGATTCTTGTATAGCTACTAATCTTGGAAGCTGATAAAAGAGATTAAAAATCCCATTTCCTATTTCATGGTATAACACTGTTCCTAAGGCAGTTAACAGTACAAGAGGCATAATTTTCACAGAAACCTCAAAGCTTTAAGTTTTTTGTTGTTTAGAAAGTGATGTTTTTCCTCAACACAAGAGGAGGAAACCTCCTCTTTCCAAGGTCCTTCAAAACTTCTGTTTACATGAAAAGCCCTGCTCAATAGAACACAGCTGAGAGGTTTCAACCACCTCTCATTTTAGACAAATAAATGACCACAACCCCCTTTACCCTGTAAAAGGGACTTTGGTATCAATTTACCTGCTACTGCTGGCAAGTCTTTCTGGTTTTGAGTAACTTGAGAGTATCTTGAGTTAGATGAAGCTGCCCTATCCCTGGAACTGTTCAAGACCAGGTAGGATGGGACTTTGAGCTACCTGGTCTAATAAAAGGTGTGCCTGCCTGAGGCAGGGAGGTTGAAACTGAATGAGATTTAAGGTCCCTTCCAACCCAAACCAGCCTGTAATTGTATGATGAATGGTGCTTGCTTGGGTTGTGCTGTGTGGAGCTCCAGAGAGGATAAGGAGTTGTGCAAAGCCTTCACCCCCACCCCTTGCACTGTTTGTGATTATTTCCTATTCTCACCACTGGATTCTGTGTAGATGCACACATCTAATGGAGATAGAATTAAATTGTGATAGAATTAATTGCTGATTAAATTGTGTCTCTGTAAAGTGGAGAAGGGAGTGTACAGAGCAAAAATTCCTAAATTTCACACCAAAATAGAGGTAAAGTCCCAGTACTTACAGAGGTAGACAGCCTGCCCCAGCTCCCCAGCAGCAATAAGAGGCCATTTAAGGAATTTCACAAGCTTTTTGGAGGTGGGATGACTATAATTATCAATTATTTCATGGCTACCCTTAGGTGAAAAAAAAATGCCTGTTATAAACAGAATAAAGAGAATTGGCTTCTATATTTAACAAGGCCAGATAATATTAATATGCAAGTGCAGAGACGTGGCTAATGAATAGGATTTTTCATTACTAAGGCAATCTATAACTTCTTTGAGTGCCACAAGTGGTAGGGAAGTCACTGCTGAAGTGACTGGAATTAATGAGCTGTCTTAGGAATTTTATCAAGTTCTCTATAAAAGTCTTTCCCTTGCTCCTGAGGAGATGGATATATTCAGAGAGAGGCAGAGAAAATTTTTCTTTGAATCTGCTTAAAGGCTGAATGATCATGAAGGCCCTGAGCTTAGGAAGCTCTTCATGCTGAATTTTTATGGGAGCTTTGAACAGCATCAGGCCCTTTAACAAAGAAATACATCTAACCTCTTCAATCTGCTGGTCCACCTCCTACAGCTCCAATCCATCAGGACTCTGCTGTATGAGCATGGTTAAAATGAGAGCAGTGACGTGAATAGACTGGACTGGACACAGGTTTTGATGTAGTTTTTTAATAAGGACTCTGCTCTGCAGCTTGCACAGAAGTTATTGCTTTGTGTTTTCCCAGGGCCACATTGATTAAACCATCCTGCAACAAACTGATTTTTTATGTAGCAATTACAGGAGTTTTAGAAGAACACAAAAGCTCTATGTTTTCAGTGTGATTTGTCAGTGACTGGCTCTCAGGTGGAGGAGCTGCCTCATATCTTTGTTAGCTGCACTGGAAGCGAGGAAGATGTGGAAGCCCACTCTCCTCTCCTGTAGAGGACAGCTGATGCACACAGTGGTCACAGGAGATAGTTACCCCTCCACATGTCCTACCTTGCAGCAGTGGGAGGGTAAATGCATATTTATTAGAGTAGCTGTGCTATGGCTGACTTGGAGACAACTTATTCACATTCCCATGTCACAAAATGTTCTCTTTAGGTGTTTTTTGTTACATGTTCTCTTATATCAAAACTCTGGAGGAAGGCTGAGGTTCACCCCCTTTTCTGCTGCTGAGCTCTTGGTTTGAGCGAGATCTAACAGGGGGTATCACACTTCTTTAAAAAGTATTTCCTTGAAGAAATTGAAAGGTCTCAAAGGCTCAGGGTGCATATTTGAGTGAATGTATATATGCATGTATTCATAATTTCCCGTGGCAACTGTCATCCTCTTTTTAATAAAAATTTCTCACACATATCTACAGATATATATAAATTGCATGTAGGAGTTGCTCTCTCCTGTATCCTAAGAAGAGTGCTGAATAAGTAAGGGAAGATACAGGACAGAAATGTGCTTTCCCGACATTGACACTGTGCCTGTGTTTGAAAGTGCCATCCATAATTAGTGCCAGCAAAGAGCAGCAATCTTTCTCCTGGTTTTTGCTGCTCTTTTACACTCAGTACTGTGGGTCATTACTCAGCAAGTACAGGAACCTGCCAGGCTGCAGCAGGTGGATCACTGGCAGCTGAGGAGCTCTGCTTCCTGCTGGGAAGTGATGCTAGAAGAGCTCTGCTCCAAATGCAGATGTGAGTGGAGAGAAGGTGGCCAAGGGCAGGGCAAGTTGCAAGGCAGCCCTATGCAGACAACACAGACATAAGCAGAGAGGAAAACAAGTCCTTTCACAGGGTTGATTCTTGGTTATTTTTATTTTTAAAATATGAGGCAAGGGGCCTGAACAAAGAGCTGGAAGTAAATAGGTAAGAACCTTGTGATGCTTAAAGGGCTGTATTTGCAGAAAAAAATGAATGACTTCAGGGTTTGCCATCAGTCTTCTTAAGATGCAACTTTAGAGTTCAAGAGGGTTTTTTCCAGTTAGAATAAAAATGCAAAGTACCTGTTTTCAACATTTCAAATTATTTTTCTAAATCTCGGGTTGTTAAGCAAGAGTTTCTATGCTGGAGAGCCCCAACATCAAATGTGCAGGGGTCTGTCCCAGCCCCCAGTACCTCACAAATCTTCCAGTTTACTCCAGACACAGATGAGTCTCTGCTGTCTGCGTTGAGCCCTGCACAGGGATGACAGGTACATGTGAGGTTACCTGCTCTGCACAGACAAAGGTAACCCCAGGCCCCAGAGCTGGGCTCTTCTGGTGGGGGAAAGAGTCTGTCTCCCTTCCACAAAAGGATGCAGGCACCAAATGCACTTCAAATGCGAGCTTCTAGCAAGCACTAGTGACATTTAAGCTATAAAAAATACTTTTGTTTCATGCTGGAACCTTATGAACCATGATTTGACACCTTTTCCACAAGCTTTGGAGCTGTGGTGAAGGAGGGAGGATTAGCCTTGAGGCAGGTCATGAGCAAGGACAGAAACTGGGGCTTGTTCATCACTCAGCTGATCACTTTTATTCCAGGGCTAGTATGAGATATGTTAATTTGAACTGGCAGCAGATTTTGCATAACTACATCTCAGAACACCAGTCAGCCCTAACATTTGCCATGGAATTTAGTTTTCATATTATTAAAACCTCATAATGAAGTTTTACAGTGTAGATCTTTCTTCCAGTTCTGCTGCAGTGAGGTTCAGTGCTAGTAGAGAACAGACTCACTGCAAAGGGTGAAGGCTGGGATTTTATTACTGTTAAGTCTCTTGTGCTTGGGCTTAATGTCTCCACAGTGTAGTACACTAAGAAATGTGGGGATTATGTCCACAGAACTTGCAGCATCCTTCTTTTCAGGTATGTGACAGAACTACCTAGAGCTTTTATGCAGGAACAAAGCATTTACTGTTGATGATACTGGAACAATCTCTGTGACATCTTCTTTTTGTCTAGAATGTATGTATTTTATCCTCTCTTTGTAACAGTAGATCCACCAAAGTACTTACCACTCTTCAAGGAATCTTCCCTGGAGAGGTTGCATTTCCTTTCAGAAACCACAGACACCTGTGGAAAACATCTTCCTGTGTGCCTGTGGAGGCTGAGGCACTGCTGCAAACAGCACAGCTTTCTTCCTGCTGTTCTATGAGGGAGCTGCCAGAGGGGAAGGGGATGCAGTGCCTGGGGAGGGCAGGCACAGCCAGGCAGGGAGGAAGCAGAGTTGCAGGGTCTGGAGGAGGGGAGAGGAGCTGGATGAGTGAACTTTCTGCCCAGCAGCTCTTGTAGCTGAGGTGGATGCCTTGCCCTTGCCTGCTAATCACAGCTCTTCTCTTGCCATCCAGCCAGATGTGGGGATCACTGGCAGGTGTGGTGCCCCAAGGGAGAGGCTGTGGGTGGCAGCAGGGGCCTTGTCCATCTGAGGGACTCCTGCACTGGGTGCATTGTGGTAAACTCCCTGCCTGACAGGCTTCACATCTTTATTTTCCCATCCTTGTGCCAGTGATGCTGGGAATACTGATTCCATGTAATTGAGACACAGCATGTCTCGTTCAGCAGGTTTTTATTCCCAAGGGTTGCCTCTGCTAAGCTCTGTGGGGACCCTTCCCTTGAGCCAGGCCTGCAGGATGAAATGTGCTCTCAGAAGAGCATGCCAGTGTGGGCGATTTTCCATGCAGTGAAGGTCTCTGTGGAAGTGTGAGCACCCCTGGGTGCCCCCAGGCAAGGGATGAGGGAAAAGCCTGTATGCTGATCCTCACTGGAGAGCTGTGCTGGAAAAGGCAGGGAGATGAGGAGGGGGCAGTGCCCTGCTGGGGGTTTGTCCCTCCTGCAGCAAGGGCAGGGTTAACTGTGTGAGCCAGAGGCACAGCTCGTAATGCTGGGTGTCAGGAGATGGAGGGGGCTGCACACTCCTACCTTGCAGGCAGGTAACATCAGCTGCCATGAGCATTTCCATATGTCTGGGAGCAGCCAGCAAAATCCTGGTGTCTGGTGCCAGCACACTCAGGGCCCATCACTGGTGGCCTCTGAGCCGTGTGTTGGTGGTTGCTCTGCCCCACTGCTGGGCTGAGGCTGGGCTTGGAAAGTGGCAATCCTTGTAGGGACAGCACAGAGGGACTCCATATCTACAACATCTTAACACTTTGCCTGAGTTCCTGAATGAAGAAAAACATAAAGTGAACCACAGTTTCATTCTGCAGTGGCTCAGAAGCAGAAGCTGGGGAAGAGATAAGCTTCATCCTGGTTTTATTATTTTTAATATTGCAAACTGCTGAGTTCTTAGCCTTGTTATGCTTAATGATGTTTCAGTGCTTAAAACGTAGTTCTTAATTTTATGTAATAACTAAATAAATCCCCACTGGTGCTTGAGGTGCCCTCCAAAAAGAGTTCAGTAAAGCTCCTTGTCCATACTGGGCAATAGCTGGACCAATGATTTGAAGGTGAAAAATGTTAAAGCAGCACTGAACTGGCTTTAGTGTGATGGGGGAAAGCCTTGTGAGACTTGCTGGCCTCAGGATATCCCCACCCAACGTTGGGACAGAGGAACCATTGAAAGAGAAAGGAAAACTCACTACTCATTCACATAAGGACTTTACCAGAATTTCCCCAAACCTTTAACAAACAAGAAACACAGCTTAATAAGCAAGAAATACAGAAAACCTTCCTAAAGCCTTAATTGCTGGTCTGTAACTCTGGAACTGGCAATCTCACTTTTATCGAGTCTGCTGAACAGCTGGATCATCAGCCACTGAAGATATTAGTTTATAATTAAAATGCCAGCAGTTCCTTAATTACAGGCACTGCTACAATATCATTCACCACTCTATTTTTTTTTTTCCTTTCTGATGGGGAGCGTGAGTAATTATTTTTCTTCAAGATTTTCAAATAAAATACTATTGGAAAGGATACATCCATCGTGTCACTCTGCTGGTGGGAGGAGTGTGCCTTGCTAATACAATGCACAGTGGCAGTGTTCAGCAGGTGACTCTGCAGGCAAAGCTGCTTCCAGAATGAAAAGCCTCGGGGTGAGGTTTTCAGCCATCCAGTCTGATGGGAGAGTAGAATCTGACATGATAAATCCTGTAATTGGTCTCTCCCCTTTTCTGCTGAAAAGCTGGGGTGTCTGCACTGATGGTAGAGAGATAATAATACTTCTGACAGCTCAGTTTGTGTCTTATGTGCAGCTCTAACTCTTCATCTCCTATTTTGCCACAAGGAAAACCAGCACAATCAATACAGGAGCTTTTTTGACCTGTTCAATATTTTGTCTAAATGAGCAGTAGCAGACTTGTACTTTAACTTTGGGGCTTAAAAAAAATCTCCTAATGGTCAAATATTGGAATCAGGACCCATAGAGGCAGTGGGACCTTCATCCCTGGGGACACTCAAAGACCCAGGTTCAGGCTTAGAGCAACCTCACCTAAATATGAAGGTGGCTCTACTCTGAGCAGGAGGTGGAACTAGAGACCTCCAAAATGTCTTTTCAGCTGAAATAATGGAATGAGCCTTTATGGCCAGGCTAGGTACCTTAATTTTACATGGGAGCTAGGAGAAGGTAAAGGGGAGCAAATGCAGGAGGGGATGGGGGGACGTGCAGCATCCACACAGCTACTCTGGGACCTGGTGAGCACACCAGGAGCTGCTATGGAGCCCCAGGAACTGACAGCTCCGTGTGACTCAGTGTCCCTCTGGCTTCAGCACACCAGCCACGGAGCTTTACAGCCTTTTAGCAAACAAACGCAACTTGCTGCCTTTTCACGCCCTGGGAATGGCTGCTGAAATTAATGAGCAGGAGAAGGACGGGGTGCTAAACCCAGGCTGCCGAGTCTGACGTGGTTAATCACAGGCACAGAGACTGGCAGGGAGCAATTTGGAAATAACACAACTGGGAATGTTTCTTGTCTCATTTGTGCTGATGCATCCATGCAATCAGTACATTTTGGTTGGTTGCTATTATTTCTCAGTGAAATTGCAGCTCTCTGCTCCCTGTGCCCAGTCTCCTTCCCGCTGCTCCCCCAAGGGATGAGCAATTGTAAAGCAAACAGGAGGGAGGTTTGATAATGGGTGGTAACAGGGCAATGTGAAATAGCAAGGTAGCTGAACTTTCCAGTGCTTCCCCAAGTGTCAAGACAAATAATACCAAGTATTTACTCCTCCACAGTGGCTCTGTGTTTCTATTGTTGGTGGAAGCGTGGGAGTGGAGGCAGTTGAGGGGGCTCTGGGCTGGCTCAATTGAGAACCTGCGGTAGTGATGGGTGTGAGGCTGTGAGCTATGGTCAGAGAAAATGGGAGTCACTGAGATGTGTGTTGATTTAATCAATTTAAACTTTCAGATGTGCTTTGACCCAGCAATCTTCAAGGTTTCCAGTTGCAGGGGGGGTGTGTGTTTGCAAATATACACATATACCTGCATATATGCACGTAGAGAAGCTATAGGTCTTGTCCTGGAGAACAGGAATGAGGAGTGGACAATCAGCTCACAGTTAATTGGCTTCGCTTTTCCTTTCTTTTTGCTTCATTTCTGCTCTTCCAAGACAATAAGCCTGCTGGCTCGCATCCCTCCCATGGTCACTCGCTGCAGGCAGTGCAGTGCTTTGATGCTGCAGCCTGTCTTAGAGCACTCTGCCCTGAGCATTTGTTGTGTTCTAGCTGTTTGTCCCTATGGCGCTGTATCCCGTGGTTTCTGTTTGCCCCCAGCCAGGCTTGGTCTGCAGCTGGCTACATGCAGGTTACAAGGGTTTTGAAATCCTCTGCTTGCTACTTGCATTAGCAGGAGAAAGTAAATATTCCCACAGCTTTTTAGCAATTCTCCTCCTCAGGCGCTGTTAGTGGCATAAACCATCTATCAGCTGGCAGCAGGCTACAGCAGCAACTGGCACACTTGAACAGCCCATGACATCGGATTCCAAAGGATCCACAGGCCAAGTAAACACTGGCAAGGCCTGGGCCTGTGGGAGCAGGGAGCAGGCAGCCATGGGCAGAGCCTGCAGCCCCTGGCTCTGTCACCAAGGCTGGGCTTGCACAGTGCAGCCTTGCTGCTGCTCCTGCAGCCCAAACGGCAGGGAAATGCTTTGCTGCCAAACAACCCTGCTGCTTCCCTCAGGATTTTGGTCTCTATCCATGCTGTGATGTTTTTGGTCTTTCTTACCTTTTTGGTTTTTTGTTTGTTTTATCAAAATACTTTTGTAACCTCCCTGCACCATTTTCTGCACAGCCCCTTACCCAGATTGCAGGAGCTCTGTGATTTCCTTCCTAAAACTTGCTTGTTGGGTGTTACCTGTAGCCCTTCTATGATGTCTAGCAAATTAGCATCATGTGAGAGGCCTGAAATAGAAGTGATCACTTTTCTTTCGTTGTTTTGGTGTAGGATGACGCAGTGTTAGCTGATGTTCTTATAGGATTGGGGTCTGGGTTTAGTCCTGTCAAGCTTAGGGAATGTCTCTACCTGCATCTCGAGAGATGATGCAGTGGAGCACAAATCCCCTTTTACCTCTCTACATTTGGTAAATATGCTGGCTATTTAATGTATTGGAACAAGATTACACAAGGGTTTTCCCCCATGTGCCTTGAGATCCTTTGGCACTGCTTGGTGTGCTCAGTGTAGCAGCTGGCAGGTTTAATGGGTTAGGCAGTAAAGAGAAAGGGAGAGAACTATCACAAGCTAAATACAAATATAATCTGTCTATTCTAGGAGGGATTTGCTGACTCTTATGCCATCCTCCTGAATGTGTAGTACTGGCAAGCCAAACCCAAACATGTCCCAAATATGCCTCTCTGCTCCCCCAGCTCTTCAGCACTGCCTTTTCTGCCCAGGCAGGTCTTGGAGAGCAGTGCCCATCTGGCCAGCACAGATCCTGTCCCCCCTCACTGCCACCCTGGGCCCCCTGCACACAAGCAAAGGCACCCACGGGCATTGCCAGAGCCCACACAGGACAGAAAGCTTTCCCTCACCTTGCTGGGTGTTGTGGGCTGGGAAAGGTTGAAGTGCAGGGAAGAACCTGTTTTTCTATGTAAGAATTTGAATGAATATATACCCCTTGATGAGCTGAGTTCCAAGGTGCAGAAGTTTTCTCATTCCTTCAGTGAATCCTGCTGCTGTTACATACCAGCAAATAGTTCTGCTGCTCACATTTTATTTGACTGAGGCACAGGTCTCCCAGGGAAGGTTTCTGTCATCAAAACCACCAGTTTGCCTTCAATCACTCCTCAAGTCACCTCAATAACATGCCATGCCAGTATGTCAGAAGGGCAGAAATCTCACACAGATGTACAAGCTTTGAAAAATAACCAGCATGTGTCAGCCAGTGAGGGAAAAGCTCCAGCATAACCAGTCTCCTGACACCAGGGCATTTGTGGGTGTGTGGGCAGGTAGTGCATACTCCCGTGTCCCCACTGCAGGAGATGTCCCCACTGCAGTTTTGCACTTTGCTGGGCACAGGGGACACTAATAACATGGTGTGGTGGTCCCAGTGCTCCGTGACCCTTCCCATCTCCTGCAGCCACAATAACAGAGCAAAAGAGAATTGATCTGAAAGCTCTCTGTGAATTCATGCAGAGTGAGTCAGAAGATACTGACATTAATAAGCACTAAGAAGACTTTTTTCCCCCACGTTTTCTCTCACATAAGTTAAAACATCTTCACCTCTGAATTTCCACTAGGTTGTAAAAGTTTCCTTAATGTAACTGGGAGGAGCTGCACTGTGCAGTGGGGGTTATTTCCATGTGTTGTGTCTAAATTTGTGTCTTATGCTTGGTAATCTACCAGAGGCTTCTGCTTTCAGCTTTGGAGCTTAGTGTGGTTTGGGAGATGTTAGCAACAATACAGCGCTTTGGGGGAGATGCATAGTTTGAAACAGGAGCTCATGCATGGGATTTTGGTGCAGCAAATGTAAATGTGAATTTCATTTAGGCTCATATAGGATTAAGTGTAGTAATATTTTATATAAGTCTTTGGGAAGGTGTCTGCAGTCAGCTTGCCCCTCCAGATCATAAATGATATATTTTGTTTCTGTTCCAAAAGGGCTCCTAGTGGGGCCTATTTGTTATGTGCAGCACACACTTATTTCCAGCATACACTTCTGATGAAACTTTGGTGTTGAGAAGAGCCAGATCCTTTCCTCCTTGGAGATAAATAATTTTAAATTCTCTTGATGGTGACTTTTCATTGTGACCAAACTGGCAAAACATAAAAAAAAAGGTTGTTTAGGTAGTTTGCTTTTTATTTTTCCCTTATTGTGAAAGCAATTTAAAAACACATGTCTTTGCTGTTAAATATTTTAGGAACTCTGATGCACTATGACACTTCTAGCAAACTTTTGCCAACTTTCTTACTGTGATGATGCAAATTTGGAGCAACCCAGTCTGTAAGGATGCTGAAACAACTCTTGCCCTGGTTTCAGGATGATGGGGCTGGATGTGTTGGAGGCAGCAGAATCTTGCATGCCAGAGGGTGCTTTGTTCTTACTGCAAACACTGTCAGACTGCCTTGCACAGGAGAGGCAGCACAGAGGGTTTGGGATGTCATCATCATCAGTAGGAAAATGAGGTTTTGGAAACACTTGTGTCACATCATGTAGTATCCCAAAGAGCAGAGAGGTTTTGGGAGTGCACCCTCTGCTCCTTGGCAGTGTTTTTGTGTTTTGGGGCATTTTAAAGAGAGGCTTTGAGAATCAGAGTGGTTCAGGCAAGACAATGAAAATGAAGTGTGGGGGTGAGCAGGGGCTGTGCTGTGCAGGCCCAGGACCCCGGCTCCATGGACATTGTGGGTCCCTCCACCTCAGCACATTCTGTGATCCTCTAGGGGTTGAACCCCTCCAGACAGAGGTGGGACTGGCTGCGCGAGAGAAATGAAAACAACAAAACAAAACAAAACGGTCTGAAAAGGGCTCGCAAGGCTGGGAACGCTGGGAACGTGGCAGGTGGGATGCAGGGATGGATGCGCAGATCCCGAACGGGCCGGTGGGACGCAGGGATGGATGCGCGGATCCCGGAGCGGCCCGGTGGGACGCAGGGATGGATGCGGGGATCCCGGAGCGGCCCGGTGGGACGCAGGGATGGATGCGCGGATCCCTTACGGCCCGGTGGGACGCAGGGATGGATGCGCGGATCCCGGGAGCCCAGCCCGCCCAGCCCGGCCTCTGCTGCCCCCTGCCGGCGCCGCTCCCGGAGCGGGCCCATGGCGGGGCCGGGCACGGTTCCTCGCATCGCTGCGCCGCTCCCTCGAGCTGCCGCGGATCCTGTCCTCCGAACGTGTGGCCCCTTAGACATAAATGTAACAAGCGTGGAGAAACGAGTCTGTTCCCGAGTTGCTTCCCCGGGGGTTCCTGGATCAGACCAGCTCCTCCCGCTCAGCCAGCAGCGCCTCCCAACGCAAGCAGAGCAGCCTCTGGCCAGCACAGTCCAGAGATGCCTTTTCCATTAAACAAGCCCTCCATCGTTTCACCTGGCAGAGAGGTGTAAGGCCACCCATCCTTCCCTTCAGCATTCTGCTAGCCCAGGAAAAGTCCACATCATACTGCACCCCTGGCTTTAGGATTACTCTTCAGTATCTGGGAAACTCCTTGGTACAAGGATGCTGAGATTCCTTGTCCGGGATGTCCTGGTGTCCCCCTTCCCCCAGTGCCTTTGGCACATCACTGAACAGCCTCACACAGCCTTCCATGCCAGCTGCTGCTGGATTCTTTCCTGCTGCCAGCAGGCAGGTGAAGCACACGAGGCCAGGGTGGACACAAGCCAAAGCCAAACCTGGCTTTGCCTCCTGGCTGCTGTGGCACTGCCCAGCACACAGGAACAACCTTTCTGTTCTACCTTTGCACAGTGCCCAGCAACACACAGCCTTGGGCTACAAGGAGAGGGAATTCTGCAACAGTGCTAAGAACCTTTATTTAAACAGACTTGGGAAATGAAGGCTGAGGTAACCCAAGAACACGTTTGACAATCGGGGTGGAGCACTTCTGTTGCTAACTTGCTTTCCCCAGGGCCTGTTGCACATAGATCTATAAAGTGGTTCATACAATGGATGTGTCTCTAATGCAGCTAGTCGAGAAAGAATAACCCCCACAGGTTCTCAGAGCAGAACTAACAGTACTTGCCTACATTTCTGAATTTTTTTCTTAATTTTTTAAACTCATATGAAAAGGAAACCCACCTGAGTCTTGAGTAAAGGAGGTACAAGCCCACCTGAGTCTTGAGTAAAGGAGGTACAAGCCAGCTGTGATGTCTCAAAAATTTACAAGTATCTCAACTCATAATGTCTAGATCATAAATCTTTGGGACTTTTTTTTTTTTTTTCAATTTTCTTTGCTGGCAGCAGCTTTCTTCAAATTAACATGGTTTCAGAGATATCCCATCATTTGACAGTGTGCCACAGTGACATTCTTTCTCCTCCTTCTTCCATCCCTTCATGAAGCTTGCCAAATCTGTCTTAACAAATCCTGCCAAAGTTACCAATTTTGTCCAACGTTCTACTCTCCCTCTGCTGCTCTCATTTGGACAGGACAGAAAAACAAGTCCTGGCACTGAAAATGTCAGTTTACCACTTCAGCAACTCTCTTTCTGCTTGTATTTTTGCATCCACATGACAAGGGCACTGAGATGGACCATTTGGGCATAAAATAATCTTTCATCTTAGATAGGGTCAAGGCAAATCATAAATCCAGGAAACACCTTTTTAAAATAGTGTGGGTGTTGAGATTCTAAATTTATGTACCTAGGTTTTTATACATGTATATTTAGAGTCAATGCAGGTAAGCAGCATGACAGGAGATCCCTTTTTAGAGATGTAACAGCAACCATCATGTGTGCCTTGCAGAGATGATACACAGAAAACCTCTGGAACAGAAGATTAAAGGATGTACAGATATACATTTCCAGCATATGCAGGGCAGATTCAAAGCTGGAACCTGAGTCTTGGTCATAAAGCAGGTTAAGTACTATCTGGTATATGAATTCCGTTTGGTTTTGTTTCTTTTTTGGTAAAAATCTATTGTTCAAGAGGTTAGAGGTACAGATACTGAAAAAAATAGGAGCAAATATTTTGGGTGTCCCATTGAGGATGTGTTTGCAATGAACTGATGTTACTTTTTTTTTGATTGGCCTGGTGACATCACTTTCTTGCTGCCACATTGAACAAGGGCAACTTGATTTTCTAGAGCAGTAATTTCAAGATTGCATCACTGCAATTTGAACTATAGTCCTTTGCCATGCATTTGTATTGCTTCTCTTGTGTACAACTTATTTCTCTGTAAATATTCCTTACCAGGACAGACTTAGGTGTTGGCACGTTTCTGGTCAGGTTCTGGTACAGAGCAGTGCAAGTTCTGGGATACCTGACTGATCCAAGTAATTTCCAAAGAACTGTGTAAAACAATGACTGGAAAATTTTTGAGATTTTCACTGTTACAGAGGCTGTTTTTAATTGGTGAATATAATCTTCCTCTGTACCAAAATACAGTCCAGACAGCTGGCCATTTCGACCACAAAAATAAATTTAATATGCTTTAAAACTCTCCTTGAGTCCTTGTCACTTATGATCTTCACAATTCATGCATTCATGACAGTGACTCCTCCCTGATATGGCACAATCAAGCAGCAACACAATAATTTAGTGTTGCTGCTTTACAAAATATTTTACCATTCCCTGTTGTTAGGAGGGGAAAAACCCTGTACATTTAATACTTTTTGATGGTGTACTTCTATTAAATGCCTGTTGTTTGTTTAGCCACCCCTCAACCTGTCAAATTGGTAGTGCATGAGAAGCATGGCATGTCTGCACAGGCTCCATCAGGCAAACCTGAGCTTCCCCTGTGTTCTCAGCTGACCAGCTGTGAACTAGAAGACTTTTGACAGCTTACTGGTACAGGGCTGCACTGTGCTATTGAAGTTGTGTGACTTATTCAGCTGGCTTGCCTTTAGCAAACTTGGAATGTGAGCAAAACAAGCTGAGATATGTCTGTTCAGCCCAATCCACAGCCACTGAGAAGGGGAATTATAAAGCATCTAGGTTATAAATGTCTGAAGTCTCAATCATGGAAATCCCCCTCAGCTGTCACCTAGTGAGACAGCAACTCTATTCTGTGTAACATTATTTCACTTGAACCACATATGCTTATGGCACAGTCTGAGTGAGATCCAAAATGTTTTTCTTTTCCCAAACCACTGGAAGGCTTCATTAAGTGAGTGTTTCTAGAACATGGCCTACTGCTGCCCCTTGTTCCTTCTTCCCTGCCTCACAACAGCATAGAGCATATTCCATTATCTTCTCTTTTGGGGCAGGCTGAAACTTTTCCTACTTCCCAACAGACTGCTCAGACATCAGGATGATCCAGGTGGATGGATAGATTCCACTTTGCCTAATAATAACTAAAATATCTCTGATTCTTTAACATCATGATTATTGCTCTACTGCTTCAGTTTTTCATCATGAAAGAAGAAGGGTTCCACCATCTGTTTCAGAAATTATGATGTATTTTGATAATAGTCAATGGCCAGATAAAATCCAGAAGCAGATTATAAATGCTATTGGGATTGGATTCCTGGTTCTTCAAGAACAAAGCTTTTAAGTTGAAGTTTTAAACGTGCCATTTCAAAATGTGACTATTGATGTGGTACAACAAACACAGCAGAGTAAGGCTTGGATCATTGCATTTCCATCACTTTGAGGAAAAAATTAAAGCTAGTACAGTATCCATTTTGGTTTTCCATAACCCTTAACAAGCATTAATTCTACAGAAGTAATTTATTTTATATTAAACTATTAAATTCTAGTCTAGTCACAGTAAGTTCTAAAATGGCAGCTATTTTGAAAAACTAAGAGCCTACTTAGTTCAGATTTAGGTCCCATCTAGAACAGAGTATGGAAGCTGGAACTCATGAAAAGATGCACTGCCCTCAGTCTGATGTCATGTAAGAAAAGGAGCCCTTATTCTAAAGCTCAATCCCTACTAAAAATAGGAAAATCTGTGAAAACACCTTTAATTGGCAAAGTTTTGCAAACACCTTAGTTCACAAGTACAGTGTAAAAGCTTCATCCTTTGTGAAACAAAGTATATTTGTCACAAATTACAAAGTTTGTGGATTAACACTGAGTGCCTGTCTGCAAACATCTGCAACTGTTTTCCCCTGAAACATATGCAAAACACATATTCTTGTATAAAAATTTACAGAGCAGTAGAAAACTATTTCCAGCTCCATCTATCTTACTGTTGATTTCAACAGAAAGTGAAGATACTTGGACTTTCTTAAGTAGTTTTGTCAGTCTTCATATGCCATCTACTGCTTGGCCTCTGCTTCCATCTGAGTTTCTTGAGATTCCTCAGCTTCTGAAAGTTTTTCATCATCTAAAATTCAATATCACTGTTAGTCAAACATGTTTGGTCATATATACAGACTATATTGCAGAACTTTGTCCCACTTAAATATTTTATTTTGATTGCCTCAAATGTGTACCTGAGTATCTCATTCTAAAAAATGCTATGTTCAAACAAACAAAAAATCCTTCAAAAATTACTGTTACTGGAAATATGGGGTAAACTCTGTAGTATCAGTTGAAGCAAATGGTACCAGATTGCTTCTAACCATTCTTTCTCTTTGCCTACTAATGGTTTATTTATTTTATATTGAAGGTGTGCTTTGCTACTAAACTGCTACTTCCTTCACAAAATCCTCAAAGGTAATCTATATATTCACATGAAAATGCATTTTCAAGACTAATACTTAAGCAAGTGTTAGTAACACATAATAACAATAACCTTCTGCTAAAGTGCACCTAGGATTAACAGTTCATTCTGCTTAAGAAGATCTAGAAGGCCTTAGAGAATGAAAGTCTGCTCTTACAGCCATCTCTGCTTTTAATCAGGTCATGCTCAGAGGCTGTGCCAATTGTTCTGTCTTTGAAAGACATGGCAAATATACAGCAAATAGTATTTTAAACAATATTACCCATATTAGAGCACAGAAAGTTAGTGCTGATTTGAAAATATTAAGTATTTGGATGACAAAAGATGAGCACAAGTAATTCCTGAATTTAGCTCTTGTGTCTGACAGTTTTAGTCCCTGCTCTATCACAGATTCACAGTTTGAGTAGGTTGTCATTTACCTTTCTTTTATTTCAATTTCTTTTTAGTAAAGCCTCAAATGATACCATGATAGCATGTTCAAAACTACTCAAATAAGAATTATAAAATTAAATTTGGAAATAAGCACAAGAATAATTTTCTGTAAGAAATACCTTCTGTTAAAAAAAAAACAAACCTCAAATTGCTATTCTCCATCCTCACATTTGAAAGAATTCTGCTGCCTACAAATTCACCTGAAGCTAGGCAGGAAATGGCACAGTGGGTAGTTGTAGAAAAAAAAAATCAGAGCAGTCTTAGGTTCTGGGCTACTGCTGGGGAAAAAATTCTGCCAATGCAAGAGGTCACCAGCCTCAATTGCACAGAGCTATCCCCCTGCTGGAAACTGTGATTCTTTTTCATCTGCTCAAACCTAACCCAGTTATACTTATTACCAAAGAACAGCACTTACTCTCCAGGGTTTGCTGAAGTTCATGGATGGTGCTCAGGAGAACATGGAACTGCTTCCTTCTCAGCTCCAACTGGAATGATAGAATGTGTTATAGGAAACAGAGAGCAAATACAGCCAAACAACACACAGCAGGCTCTACATTAACTGTATTCCTAATACATTATTATATAACCATCTCTATGAAAAACCTACCTTATCTTCAACATTTTCTTTAATGTGAGAAAGATTTTGCAGTTCTTTTCCCAAAGCTTCTAGCTGCCTGAAAAGAGATTGTTAGAGTATTCTTAAAAAATTCTGTAAAATTCTTGCAAAACAGATAGTAGAGGAGGAAGAACTATAAAATAAACTGTTTATGTAAACAAAACAACTGAAACGATTTAGAGGTAAGGTCACTTCATGTAATTATTACACTATTATGTTCTAGACTTGTAATTTCAGGACTTTCACAAAAAATTAGGCCTCCAAGCTGGAATACAGTTGTACGCTGGGCATTTGTAACAATTCAGTCCTGACATGTTATCTACTTGACCCTCCAATACAAGTTAAAGAAGCAGACTCAGTCTCAGAATATCCTGAGCCAGAACAGACCCACAAGGAACTCCAATTCCTGGCCCTGCACAGGATACCCTAAGAGCCACGTCCTGTGCCCAAGAGCATTGTCCAAATGCTCCTTAAACTCTTGTCAGGATTGCTGCTGTGGCCACTTCCCTGGGGAGTCTGTTCAGTGCCTGACACCTTCTGGGGGAAGAACTTTCTGCTCTTGCTTCAACTCACCGTGGACCCCCCCACAACCCTTTTTGAGGCTAAGAATGGCAGGTACCATGATATACCTTTCAGATGAGGATGGAGCACCAACTCTTCCAGCCAAACCTCCAGTTGGTCCTTCTGCTTCTAATGCCTATCATAATTTATCCACCATGCAATGAGAACAAACTACTCCTTTAAAGGTGAAGTGAATAGAAGCTGCTCATCCCTGATTAGTTAGCAGGCAGAGTCACAGAGGGATCAGCAATGAAATCAACCTTTCTTTCCTGAAGCCATTGATAGCTGCTGCACTAGTCTGGGTAGGGAACCACGAAAAGCCCTCCAGTCTAATACTCACTGTGGATGGCAAAAGGTCTATTCTAGTCCTACCTGAGGGTGTCTTTTTTTGAGCCAGCTTGGTACCTCAGTGGGAATACCTGAGAGAGTTGTGTGTGACATTACCCCTCAACTTGGAAGCAGGCTAACAGCTTATAGGCTCATAGGCTGATTTTGGAACTAGCTGGTTTCCAGTCTCTGAAAAGCTTCCATTTGGCCAATTCTTGCTGTTTACACTGTGCTGTCAGGTGTAAGCAGACTGAGAGAGGACAGACTTTTTTTCCTAGTAACATCCAAGCTACATCTGGAATTTTACTCCTTTTACTTTAAATTCCAGAGAATCTTTGCTTAGCCTTCTCTACTTCCATATCTCCTTTTCTAAGACTCAGTGTCATTTCTTGGTCCTCTTAACAGCTCTTCTGATACTGCATCTAATTAAACTGTGGGCACTGTTGTTTAGTACTTCAACTCCTATCACTTCCTTAATTGGCTCCTGTGCACTACTTGTGACTAAGCTGTTAACAGCTTCTTTTGTGCTGTATGACTCCTTGTTCCAAGAAACAGACTCTTAAAAACATAAAGAAAGTATTTTTCTAAACTTTGTCCTATTGTGCCAAATAACCTGCAAAAGCTATAAATGCAACTCTTGCAATAAACCCTTTCTGTTTCTTCTCACAAGAAGTTTTTTCAAGTGTTTTTAGCGATTAAGAGTTCCATGACAAGTGTGACATTGTTAGTGAGGCTTCCTCTACTCTGAATTAAGGGTGGCCTTTGGTTCATTGTATCATTTTCTGTATACTTTCCTACAGACTGCATTCTTACAGTTGTAACTCACCACTCTTTCTAGCTTTGCTTAAGAAACTTAGGCTTGGGATGTGTTAAGCAGAATTAGAATAATCCTTCCAAACCCAAACAACCCAGCATCCTCTAAGTCATGGAATTATAGAATAGTTTGGGTTGGAAGGGACCATAAAGATCATCTAGTTCCAACCCCCTGCCATGGGGAGGGACACCTTTCACTAGAGCAGATTGCTCAGAGCCCCATCCAAACTGGCCTTGAACACTTCCAGGGATGGGGCAGTCACAACTTCTCTTATTTAGTTGTTTCTGTTCTTAATTGACTTATCTGAAAAACTGCCTTTTTGGTAGTTCTGTATTAAAGCCTCACTTGATAAATATCACATGCTGACTAATGAAGTAAGAAGTAGTCAAGCCTCTTGAGCATTGCCTGTAATAATCAAAGTGGGGGTAATGAAATCAAGGCACAGAAAAACAACATACAAGAAAGAAATGTGTGAAATATTGTCAGTGGCTTATAGCTATTAAAAATGCTATTATTAGAGTAATAGTATAACCAAAACACTTCCACTTGCTATGAAATGCTGTGGAATATGAAAAAAGCCTCCCTTGGCAATTTCACTGAAAGTGGGAACAGGATAAGTGCACAGCTGCACTTAAATGGGAACAGTAATCCCACACTGCATCTTTAATCAGTTTAAGAACAACAAACTCACAGATGCAATAAGTCCTGGAATGTTTCTATGGCTCAATAAAGTTAATCTCCCCACAACTGCCCCAAAAGCACAGAGAGTGATGCAAGCCCAGAATGTGACAAGCAGCAGCACTGTGAGGTACATGCAAGACAAGTTGGACAACAGGTAGGTCTGACCTGCATGCCAGGGCAGGTTATGTGTGCTGCACAACACAACCATTTATGACCAGGCATGCAGGAACAGCCACCAGAAGGAAAACAAAAAATAAACCCTAGAAGCTCTCTCCTGCTTTCTGTCATTCCATCTTGTTTGTGTGTTATGCATTTTGAGTGACTACTGAATCTAGCTGGTGCAAGATAAAGGACTTCTCACCATCTCCCTTTTCTGAGCAACTCATAGGTAAACCATGATCAGAGATGCATTTACATCTCAGTTCATTTATTCACCTTAACAAAGGAAAAATTTCAACTACAGAACAATTAGCAATGCTTCTGGCCCATACAGATGGGAGATTCAGGAAAGCTCACAAGGGCACAGAAACACAAGTTTTTATTGTCAAGAAATTATATAAATGTGAGGAAAAATCAAACTGAAATCGAGGAAATGTCAAGTCTGGTGACTTCTAGTTTACTGCTATTATAATTTAAAGTAGTTTTATACTTACTTCAGTGTTTCATGTCTGTCTGGGTGATGCTGTATAACTTTGGCCAATGCATCATATTCTGAAAGATACTTAAATAGTTAATCTAAATTCTTCTGAAAATACAAATTCAAGAACCCCAACTCAGGTACCACAGAATGAAAAAGTGTTTTAATGTTTCTCAAAACACTTCAAGATAGCTCTGCATTGCTGCCCACTTAATCTTTTGTGTCTGATTCATAAACATTGGGTTTAGATACAATCAAAAGTATATGTACAGAAATGGTGTTCATGTTACACATGAACATTAAAGATTTTTAGAAAAAAAAAGTATAAAATGATGCATGGATTTTTTAAAAAAAACTACTACACATAAAGAACAATATAATGGTTATACAGGCAACTAACACAGCCATTTCCTCATAGTAATACCCTACGTATGCCAACTGCCTCGTTCACCTGGAAAAATTTGTGCTGCAGACTAGATAGAACATATCAAAAAGCAAACACTTCAGACCTATGGTTGTGAAGATGTAAGAACTCCACATTCCTACTGGTTAAGGTTATTTTAATTTCCAGTTGAGTTCAAAATTATCTACAGCATTGATCAAACAGTTGTATCAAACAGTTGTATTTAAAACTTTTTATGTTATGCTTCTAAAATTTCTTTTTGGCATTTCATTTATCATGAAAAAACAATTTTTTGCTTCTTCTCAATGCTCATCTTTTAGACTGTTTTAGGTTTCAATGAATTATGAATATAATTTTAAAAGTAGGGAAAAATATATATCTTAAAACAGGTGTTCAGAAAGGACACTTTCAGGTTTTCCTGATGCTGCATCTCATTGAGATCTGGTTCAATCTTGCCTGTGTCATCCACCCAAAACTTGCAGTAGTGAGTGGAACCCATCAGGTTGAATATAGTAATCATGATGCCTTGCACTTTCAAAAATTTAGACTCATTTTCCAATATGATGTATTCTAAAAGATAACAAAACAATGAAGCCCACCACTGTAAATACAGATATGGTGCCTTACCCTGGCGATTTTTTCGAATCCTTTTTGCTTGCAGGATTTGTTTTTTGCATTCAGATATCTTCTCATGGGCTGCAGCTATACTATTTTCTTTTAAAAGAAAGAAAGAAAGAATGCTATAGTTATATTGAATTCAAAGAATACATGTAAATAAGCTATTCTGCTAAACTGTGACATGGTGGCTTGTTAGCTCCATCAGTTTAAAAACTGTATACACTTCAATAGGTTAAAAAAGCTTTTGTTTCTATGTATTCTATATAATTACAAGAGGCTTTTAGCACATATAAAAGTGCTATCTAGCTGGGAAAAAGAAAAAAACAAACCCAAAAAACCTCCAAACCACTCATCAGATGTATATATTATGTTCACCAGAACTGGTCTGAGCTTGTTTGTAAGAGAAACTATTAAACAGAACCCCGTAACATTTTCTCATGCTTACCTATATCCTTATAGATTTTTTCATAATTTTCCATCTCTCTCAGGTTCATGTCATACACCAGAAGGGTTTTTCCCATTGAAAATTCACATTGTGATAAAGTACTCAGCATTCGTTGGTATTGGCTGTATCTGTAAACAGACAAGATGTTTACTCCCAAGCAGCATAAAAATAGTTCCTAACTTCACAGAGCAAGAAAACAAAACTTCATGTAGCATAAGGGACAGCTAAATAACAATTATTAAATACAGAAAACACTTCAAAGATTCCGTGTATAATTTTTTGGAAGTGCAGTTAGAAACACTGTACACATTAATTCCACCATCCTGTCCTTATCAGTGTAAAGTGGGTATTAAAGCAGTGAGCAGGTTGACCCAGGGCTTATAAATTTTCCAGCTATGGTTGGCTCTGTGACCACCAAAGCAGCACTTTAAAACTCCAGTGCTTCTCTGTATACACACTCATAATATTGTGTCCTCTGGGAATTTATACCATTACTAACAGAGACCCCACTGAAGGCTGTCACTCCTACCTCACTGATTTAGACTTTAAAAAAAAAAAAAAGGAGAGCGAGAGAGAACGACAGCAGCAAGATACCAGCAGTATTTCCCTTCCCTAACAGAACAAACGCAGAACTGCCAACTAAAATATCCGAGTCGTGATCCTGTTAAAAGAGCGGGACTCCCGGCTGGATCACGCAGCAGGCACAGCAATCCTGAGGGCATTCGAGCGGTGCCGGCAGATTTCAAGACACAGCCCGCAGCCTTCAGTGATTTCTGACCCGTCTGTAGCCCTCCTCTCCCAGCACAGTCCTCGGCGTTTGTCCTGGAAACACCAGAGAGCCAAGGAAAAGCAGCTGTGCACATTTTAACACGGATCTCTTCCCAATGGACCGAGCCCTGCTTTCCACTGAAAGGCAAGCTAAGCAGTTCCAAGACTTAAAAACACCAAAGCAAAACAACAGATACCCTTCCTCCTGAGATCCGGAATTACACCACTTAATGAAACTCTTCACCAGCAAATTGATCCGCCTGTCATCACCAGCTCCATCGCCATCGATCAGCAGCCGCTTGCGGATAACTTCATCTGAGGAAAAACTCCAGTTAAACCCTCACGCCATGGCAGCCGCCTGCCAGCGCCGGGCGCGGGTCTCTCCCGGCGCTTCCGAGAGCGATTCCCGGAGCCAGAGCGGGCGGCTCTGCTGAGCCGCGGGGCGCATGGAGGGCCGCGGGGCCGGGGCCGCCATGGAGGCCCGGCCGCGGGGTGAGCGGCCCCGGGGCGGGCGCGGGGGCCGCGGGCAGCCGCTCCCCGGA
>VZUI01051905.1:0-19785 GCA_013401135.1 Cettia cetti
GAGAAGAGAAGAGAAGAGAAGAGAAGAGAAGAGAAGAGAAGAGAAGAGAAGAGAAGAGAAGAGAAGAGAAGAGAAGAATCCTCAGAGCCCACACCTGTGGTGCAGCTGGGAGCACAACAGACCCGAAGTTCTGGGCTGGTTCTGGTCAGAAATAATCCCAGCCACACACAGCCTCTCAGCTCTGAGCATCACCCAGCATGGGGGGTGATTTATGCCAAAATAACTTCTCCTTTTAACACACAAACCTCTCCAAGGACTTTTTTCCAGGCAAGGAAAACTTTCTGTGCCTGGTGCTGCCTTCCTCCACCCTGTCCCATCCTCCACCCAGGTGTGATCCCTGACAGGAGGAGCTGTGCAGGGGCTGCTGGTTCCCCCGCCCTTGCTCTCAGCAGCCCTTTGTGCACCTCCCTGGCTCCCAGCTGGGCTGAGCCCCTCCCTGTGGCCTCAGGGCTGCCTGCTCGCCCATTTCTTGGCCGCTCAGCAGCTTCAGGAGCATCTCCAGGTCACAGAGGCAGCACACTGGGGGCAGCAGCTGCCAGCAGCCCCCCAGCACCGCAGTGGGGCACCGAGGCCAGGGGAAGGCAGAGCTCCCAGCCTGTAAAGGACACGTCCTTCAAAGGCCCCGCTGCCTTCTGACCTTTCTGCCACGTTTTCAGGGTTTTCTCTGGGAGTTTTGAGCAGCACAAAAAACGTCCAGCAGCAGCTGAGGGCAGGGAGGGCCGGGGCGGGGGGGGGAGGCTGCAGACCCCCCCTCACTGCTGCTGACACTGCCACCCCGAGCTGGGGCAGAGAAACCCCTCGGTGTGACAGCACTGCCCCTCCTCGCCCCCCCGGGCAGGACAGGTCTGCCCCAGAGGGCAGAGACAGCCACTCACTGAACCAGCTCAGGGAACACAACTGGTGGGACAAAAATCCCAGGAATGCGATGGGGTGAGTGCATCCATGGCGTGAAGGCAGAGGGGGAGCAGGACCTGGGAGATGCCAGCCCTGGGAAGAGAAGGCACAGGCTGGGATGCTGATCAGAGCCCTGAGAGCCAGGACATGGCACTCCCAGCAAGCTGGGACATCCACCAGAGCCTCTGAGAGGCTCAGAGCCCCCAGCCAGGTGCCCAGGGCCGTGCTGGTGGCTGGGTCCGGCTGCTCCTCCTCCCCCTGAGGTGTTCGACACTTCCCCCTCCCACCACACTGCCCGGGGGGCTCAGGGGGCTCTTAATGGGAACTGGGGGGATTCACCCTCCCGGTTTCAGGACACCTGAGGCCTCCATCCCACTGTGAGGGGCAGTGGATGCCTCTGCAGGGCAAGAACTGGGTTCCTGCTCTGCTTTTTCCAGGGTTTTCCCCAGCTGATTCTGTGGGACCAAGACACAGGGATGGAGAGCAGAGGGGCAGTGGGGGCTGCAGCCCCGTCCCCCAAGGCTCTGCAATCCCCCCATGCCCCAAGGACACCCCGGGACACCTCCTGAGGCACCCCCCGTGCCCTCCCTGCCCCATCCCTGCCCAGAGCCCTCCCAGCTCCTTGCCCAGGGTTGCTGCAGCCTTTCCTGCCCGTTCCCTGCAGCTGCAGGACCCCCAGGGCTGGGCCCCACGGCCCCGCCCTGCCAGGACATCGCTGTGGCCAGCACTGCCCCGGCCACACCCCGTGCTCTGCACCTGCGCTGGGGGAGGCTCGGGCAGCCCCTCCAGAGCCCAGCCCAGCCTGGAGTGGCTCCGGATGCCACCGGGGGGAGGGCACCGGCAGCTCAGGGCTCTCTCTGCTTTTGCCAGCTGCACACACGCAGTGAAATCGGTTTGTAACAGCTTGGAAGGACAAAGGCTTTCAGGTGAAGGGGAGGAGGTTTAGATGGGAACAGGGAGCGATTCTTCCCTGTGAGGGTGGAGAGGCCCTGGCATAGAGCAGCTGTGGCTGCCCTGGATCCTGGCAGTGTCCCAGGCCAGGCTGGACAGGGCTGGGAGCACCTGGGACAGCAGGAGGTGTCCCTGCCATGGCAGGGGTGGCACTGGGTGAGCTTCAGGTCCCTTCCAACCCATCCTGGGATTCGGTGACCCCGGATTCGGTGACCCTCAGTCCTGCACACCCCCTGCACCCCTCAGGACAGCCCTGCTCTGATTTCTGTGAGGATCAGTGCAAACACTGCGCCCTGTCACACACAATGTCCTTATTGCACCTGCAGCAAAGCCACTTCAGCCCTGAGCCAGGCTGGTGCCTGTCAGCAGCTGGCACTGCCCTGGTGGCAGGGCTTGCTGGCTGGGTGGCAGGTCCCCCTGAGTGCTGCATGTGGCCTGCACACCCCAGGATGGCAGCCCTGGGTGACGACAGCTCCTTGGCTGAGCTCCCAGCACGGAGAGGCTTCTGTGGGGACAATCCCCTGCAGAGGTGACAGTGGCCCTGCCCTGTCCCTGCCCCCAGGGACCCGGCCCACCCTGTGCATGCTGAGCTCTCCATTCTGCCCGGCTGGAATTTCCCCAGCAATCTCTTCCTGCCAAACCCCTGATGTTTTGCATTCGTCCTCACTTGGACTGAGCCGTGCCTCAGAGCCAGGAGATTTTTTCCAGGGAGGGGCTGGTGGTCTGCAGCTGGCTCTGTGTCACTGTGAGAGCTGCAGGGTCCCCACGGTGCCACCCCAGGGTGGCAGGAGCCTGTGTGGAGTCAGCTGTGGAGCCTCTGCTCCTCCTGGAGCCCCAACCCAGCACCCATCTGCTCCTGACCCCCACGGCCCCTCGGCACTGTCCAGATCCAGCCCTTCAAGACCCGCTGGCAGCACCCCCATGGCACACCCCGGGGGGTTTAGGGGGCTCCTGAGGGGAACCACAGGCAGCCCAAACCCCATGGGAGGGTCTGACTCTGCTCTGCTCCCACCCCAGTGCCCTGCAAGCCACGAGCAGAGGCAGGAGCTGAATTTCTGTGACCCTTGTGGGTCCCAGCCTGCCCAGGCATCCTGTGAGCACAGCAGGGACTCACCCCCAACAGCTCCCTGCCCGCTCCTGCCCCTGTGCCAAGGCTGCTGGGCTCTGGCAGAGCCCCCCGAGGCACATTTGGTTTGTGCCAGTGCCCCGCTCTGCCCGTGGCCCTGGGGCACAGGCATGGTGGGCACAGCTCATCGTGCTCAGGGCAGCCCCAGAGCCCACTGCACAGGGGCAAGGACAGTGTGACAGACACCACACAGCCCCTCCTGGGGGTCACAGGCTGGCTCCAAGCACGGCCCCTGGCTCGTGGGAGGAAAGGGAGAACCCAGATGTCTTCCACCTGGAAGCTGAAGGGAGTTCCTGGTACTCCCCTGCCCCTCTCCCTTCCCTGGGGGCAGGCCTGGGGCTCTCAACTCTCCTCAAACCACATCCCAAACTGCATTTCTCCCCAGGCTCCTCCACCAAGCCCTGGGGCTGAGGATCAGAGGCCTGAGGCCAAGGAGAGGAGCTGAGGATGGAGCTGGTGCTCCCTGCACCCCTTCCACGGGGTGAGGATGAGCTCAGCCCCTCTGATCTGGGGACTGATCCCTGCTGCCTCCAAATCCCGCGGATCCTGAGGCCAGGCAGCCCCTCCCCAGCCCTGCAGGCACGTGGGGGACTGTCCCCACATGCCCTGTGCCGGCCCAGGGCACGGCTGGGGACACGGGCTGTGCCCAGGCCAGCCCCACGGGATGTCACAGCAGCAGGGAGGGACGGGATGGGAGCCTTGGCTCCTGCTCGGCCCCAGGTCCCTGCAGTGTCCCCACACGTGTCACAGGCTCTGGGAGGTGTGCAGGTGACACCTGCAGGGCCCTGTGCACTCACAAGCCCTCACATCTGCCCTCAGCTCATCCCAGGTGGGGAAAAAGAGCAGGAGAGGAGAGCTGTGGAGCGCTCCTGGGGAAGAGGCACTCGTGCAGGTGCCCTGGGGCTGCACACCCGGGCTCGCTGGGCCAGGCAGGGGCTGCCAGCCCTGCCCTGCCCTGCCCTGCCCTGCCCAGCCCTGCCCAGCCCAGCCCAGCCCAGCCCAGCCCTGCCCAGCCCAGCCCAGCCCAGCCCAGCCCAGCCCAGCCCAGCCCTGCCCTGCCCAGCCCAGCCCAGCCCAGCCCAGCCCTGCCCAGCCCAGCCCAGCCCTGCCCTTCAGAGCCCCCTCCCCATGGAGAACCCCCAGCCCAGCCCCCGGGAACGTGCTGCTGTCCTTCCTGCTCCCTCCCAGCACCAGCCTTGTCCCCGTGCCAGCTCCACTCCAGCATTATTCTAATTTAGGGAGCTGATGCAAAGGCTGTCCTGGCAGCCCGACTTGGCTCGGGCCGGGGTTATTTTGGTTTAGCTTCAGTCATCTGAGGACAGGTCACGCTCCAGCCCAGCCTGTCCCTGCACGACAGGGGTGAGCTGGGGTCCACCAGGAGGGTCAAGGAGAGCTTTGGGGGTGCACAAGGCCCCCAGGAAAACACCCCAGGGCTCCAGATGCAGTTTGGGAACATCCTCACCCCAGCACGGCCACTCTGCTGCCCTGGGGATGCTCCCAAGCACGTTCCTGAGCTGGGGAAAGCTGAGATGAGCCCTGCTGGTGCTGTCCCCACCCTGAGCCACCCAGAACACTCAGCTTTGATGTCCTCACCCCTTGGCAGGTCGCTGCAGCCTTGCTGAGGGAGGATTTCCCTCCAGAAGGGGTGCCTGGACCTCACCCTCTGCCATCCCTGCCCTCCTCTGCTGCTGCCACCGCTCATCCCGTGGGACATGAGGGGAACACCTGCGAGAGGGGCTGTGGCACCCAGGAACATCAGCAGAGAGGTGGAAACGGTCCCCTCCAGCACTCAGCTGCCCAAAAGCGGGGCTGAGGACTGCTGCAGGGGTGTGGGTGGCACGGCAGGGTGTGCCCTGGGTGCCCAGCTCACCTCTGGCACGTCCTGGCACGGCCCCAGTGTGAGCAGCCCAGCCCCACTGGCCTCAGGGTCACACGTGGGGCTCACCCTCTGTGTGGTGAATTCCACACGCCCAGGGGAGCTGCTGCAAATTCGAGTCCCCCTGATTTCCAGGGAATTCCCTGAGCCTCCAAAGAGCACTGCTGAGTCCAACCTGCCACCCGGGCACGGGCCTCAGTGTGCTGTGCCCCAGGGCCCACGCTGTCTCCTCGGTGTCCCCGAGCTGGCCGGCTCGGGTGAAGCTGTGCCAGTGCCCGGGTGCTGTGCCTGGCACAGGGATCACAGGCTGCTCCCCCAGCACAGAACATCTCTCCTGCTCCCCCTGGAGCCCGGGGAAGCACCTCAGCCAGGCACAGCAGAGCTGCCCAAAGGCACAGCACGGTGGCTGAGGATGCTGTGTGATGTGTCACAGCTGGGAGATGGGGTGGCTGCCAGGGAATCAGCTCCCAGGCCCAGGAAACGTGCTTTTCCTTGGATTTGGGGGTGAGGGTGCTTCCTGCTCACACTGACGTGCTGGCACGTTGCAGAGCAGCCTTGCTGAGCCCTGCTTCTCATTTAGCTGAAGCCACAACTCCCTGCTGCTGCTGGGGGCTGCGGCACGAGCGCTCTGCAGAAAGAGAAAGCAGCCCCGAGGGCCTGGCTCCCTCAGCCTCAGCTTGGCCCGGGGACCCTCGAGGAGGTGGGATGGCAGGACAAGCTCCCTCCGTGGCTGAGGGAAGGAGCCACAGCAATGCCATCAGCGAGCCCAGCACGGCCACAGGAGGGGACTGTCACCCTCTGCTCTGTGCTGCTGCAGCCTCACCTCAGGAGCTGGGGCAGTTTTGGACACCACAACAAAAGAAGGATGCAAAGATATCACAGAACATCCAAAGGAGGGGCATGAAGAAGGTGGAGGGCCAGGAGGGGCCACAGGAGGAGCAGCTGAGGGCTCCTGGAGTGCCCAGCTGGAGCAGAGCACGCTGAGGGCAGAGCTCAGGGATCTGCAGCTCCTCCCGAGGGGCAGCTCCCATCCCTGCTCTGGGCCAGGGACAGCAGCCAGGGCACGGCTGAGCTGGGCCAGGGCAGGCTCAGGCTGCAGAGCAGGGCAAGGTTCTTCCCCCAGAGGCTGCTGGCACTGCCCAGGCTCCCCAGGGAATGGGCACGGCCCCGAGGCTGCCAGAGCTCCAGGAGCCTTTGGACAGCGCTCCAGGGGTGCCAGGCTGGGGCTGCTGGGGCTCTGGGCAGGGACAGGGGCTGGAATCCAGGGTCCTGGGGCTCCCTCAGCTCAGGATATTCTAGGATTGAAACTCCAAAACATCCAGGGCCCTTGCCTGCTGTGGTCTCTTCCAAATAAAATTTCACTCACCTGCACAAGGCTCCAGGCAGGAGCTAATGCTGAACAGGGACAGCTCACAGGAGGTAAAGGCTGAAGCTGCCTCAGGGGACCACAACATCCCTCACTGGCACAGGGTGGTGGCAGGGCCCCATCACTTTGTGTGTGTGTTTTGGGGGCACTCCTGGCCAGTCCCACTTGGCCGTGCCCCCAAAATCAGTTTTGACCCTGAGCAAGCAGCGCAGCCCTCCCGGCTGGCAGGGATGCTGAGGCTGCAGTGAACCCGACCAAAGGGGTGCCGTGCCCTCCTCCTGCCCTCGCTGGCTGTGTCTGTCAGCCTGGGCTGGGCCCTTCCTCCCGCTCACCTTGCCCCAGGCCTCGGGAGGTCGGTGGGAGCATCTCCTGTGTGTGTGTGCCTGCTCTGAACTCCGTGCAGTCATTAGAGGATATTTATGGTCCTTATTAAACAGCAAGGGGGGAAAGGAGCCCAGATGCGTGCGGCGAGGAGCTGAACTCGCTGGGCTGTGCAGACAGCAGGCGCCGTCCCCGCACGGACCCTCGGGGCCGGGCAGCCCCCGGAGGGACCAGCGCTGCGTCTTTAACAGGAGCGGGCCGGGAATGTTCCTGGCAGGGCTGCACAGCCCAGCAGCGCAGCAGCGGCGGGGATAAAGCACGGGCTTGTTCAGCTGACGGAGAAAATGCCTCATTCTGTGCTCATTTACCGCGTCCGGTGTCAGGGTGGGCAGCGGGGGACGAGCACGTGTGCCCCCATCCCAGCCGCCGGGGCTGCTGCGTGCATCGCGCCTCGTGGCCGGCCACCGGCCAGGGCGGCGAGTCCCCGAGGGGCCGGGAGTGCCCGGGGGCGAGGGGAGGGCTGCGGACACGCCAGCGGCAGCGCTCGGTCCCACGGCTCCCAAAAAAACCCTCTCTCTTGTCTCCGCAGCCTCCCGCCGGCAGCGCGCTCTGCCCTGGCCCCGGGCACCGAGGCGGCCCCGCCCGCAAGCCCCGAGGGGCCCTGGCAGCGCAGCATCCCCCGGGTGCCGCCGCGGGTGCCCCCGGCTCCGCGTCCCGCTCCCCCCGGGGACGCGGCGGCACCGGGAGCGGCGGTGGCGGCGTGTGCGGAGACCTCCCTGCGCGGCCGTGGATTTGTAGCCTGGCTGCTTCCTAGCTCAGCATGGAAGACACTCCACAATTTTTAATTTGCCAAAAAAGCCCTCTTTTTAGTTTACAGGGACAGAAGGGGGACTTTTATGTGCAATCTGTACAGCTCTCCAGAAAGCACTTACATTTATGATGTTCATGAAATTTATAGCCAGTTGGCAGTGCTGCTCTCTCCTCTCCTCTCCACCAGCCACCCTGGCAGGATGGCAGACTATAATAAGCAAGCCACACATTCAAGTGGCATAAAAGGCATTTCTACAAGTTAGCCTCCTGCCCAGCCTTATAAACTCTAACAAGTCTCTAACAAGTAGGCAGGATCTCTTTATACCCAGGGAGAAAAACCCCTTTCAGAAATGGCCTTTTCACAAAGCCCACACCTTTCTTCTAATTAAGGTTAAATAGCTCCATGTTTTCTGGCCAATTTCATTCTTTCCCCTTATTCCCCTCTTAACAAGGCAGCCTTTAAAAAGACATCACTAATTGGTGTCTGCTTCTCACATACCATGCGTGCTTTGATAGTCAGTTAGAAAGCCTTCCCCATCGATCAAACTTCCCCTGAAAGGCTGCTAATGTGCTCCATGTGTCTGCCACCAGACAAAGCCAAGTGGCGGGTCCCCAGCTCCCTTCTCCTCCTGTTCCCAGACTCCCTCCCGGGACCGGGGGTCCGCAGCCAGGTCTGCCCCCGGCCCCGGCCTCCCTGGGAATAGCCCGGCCTCGGCATTGAGGGAAGGAATGACTCCGCGATGTGTGTGGCAATTGGGAAATTAATGGGGAGTGGTTAAATGTTAAGGGTAGGATCTGAGGCAGAGCGGGCGAGAGAGCGATTGTCATGCTTATGAGACTGGAGGAGAGCCAGGGCGCTTCCCTGCGAATTCCACTCTCCCCCGGTGCTCCGGGAGTTCCTGGGGAGCGGGCTGGGGAGGGCAAGGGGCAGCGATGCCCTCGGGCCCCCCGACCCTGCCGAGGACGCATTCTGCTGTCGGCTTTCCCCCGGCCGTGGCTGGGCACGGGCTGCCCCATCTGCAGCTCATCAGCGCTTCTCCAGCAGGTCCCCACCGCCGCGGGCCCTGCGGAGGAGCCACCAGAGATGGTTGTCGTTAGGAGAGCGCTGCGAGCCAGACCCCCCCCCGTGGCCCTGAGACTCACTCAGACTCGGAGCTGGGGTTGAAAAGGAGCTTTAAGTGTCACCCAGGCCAATCCAGCCCTGCTCCGGCAGCCCCGCTCGGCTCCTCCGCCCACCATCCCCAGGACGATGCTCTGGAGGTCCCAGCCCCGCTGTGGCTGTCACCGCCCCAGCTCCGTGCCACACTCCCGGCTTGGAGCAGAGCAAAGCTCCCGTTCTGGGCTGCTTGAGGGGTCTCAAAACACCAGGGGCTGCAGGAGTCACCTAACTGGGCTCCCGAGCTTGGGCACACACTAGGGCTCGGGTCTGGAAGGGGTTTGGAGGAGATGGCAGCACCGTGGACTGGAACGAGCCTTCAGTACCTGACCCAGCATCTCTCCCCTGCCAGGGAACCAAAACAACCACCTGAGAGAGAAGAGACGGGGGGCAGAGCTGCCTGGAGCGGGCTGGGCAGGCAGGATCACAGCAGCGCTTGCTGTGATGCTGTTCCAAACATCTCTCTGCCCCCGGCCCCCACATCTCACACAGCCGGGCTCTTTCAAAGAGCAGTTACCTTTCCCTCCGTAACCCCCGCCTGGCTGCCGCACCTTCCCCCAGGGCAGAGTCATCAGCTGCAGGTTCAGAGGCCCCCAGTGGGGCTGCTAATCCTGGAAGTGTCTTCCGGCCCGGTCACAGGGGCTGTTTTCCTGGGGAGGGAGCCAAGGATTCCCGGAGGAGGCTGAGGAGAGAAGCAGCCAACACCAGCCCCCTCTTTGGCACCGCCGTGGGACAGGCACACGCTTGGCCCCAGACGCTCCAGGCAGACACCTGTGGCCACAGCACGGTGACAAGGTGGCAGGCTGTCCCCGGGGCACACACACACACTCCCCAGGGACATCTTTAGCGGTGCTTTGTGCTGCTGCAGCCAGGGAGGGGGGAGACGATGGTCGGCAGCCAGGTGCTGGCTCCCTCCCCTCCTCAGCGGGGCTTGTCAGCACCGGAGGTTGTGCAGATGGATTCCTGCCAGCACGCAGCATCCCCAAAGCCCCAGGCAGGCTGGCAGGTGCTTCCCCACTCTGCAGCCAGGGACAGAGCCAGGGGGACACGCAGAGCCCTGACACAGCTTTGGAAATCCTCCTGCTTGCTGTGGCCCTGCCTTTCCTCCCCAGCCCCGCAGAGCTGGGCAGGTTGAAGGATTTCCTGGGCTTTTACACCATCCCCAGCCTGCTGCTGCAAACAGCACGGGAGCAGGATCTGCTCTCTGCATCACACTTGGCACTGAGTTTGCTCCTCTGGCAGACAGCAGGGCTCAGTGCTGGGCACGGCAGCCCTTCCCCAGGCTGGAATGCCAGGGCTGAGGGCATCTCCCAGCTGCCCTCCACACCCAGCTGAGACTCACACAGCCTCTTCTGTGGGGAGCCAGTCGGGGCAGAGACAGCAGGCGTGTGCCTTGCTGCCTCCAGACAGGGTTAATGGCACAATGACACACCTGCTGGTGCACAGCCCCTTCAAAGGGCACTGCTGCTGCGGCCTCAGCCTCACTCAGCAGTTCACAGGTGTGACTCGGGTGGCTCAGAGCCCACATTTTCCACTGCACAGCTCTTTGTGCAGCTCCTGCTGCTTCCCCAGCTCCGGTCTGGCTCTACGCCCACAAATCTTCCCAAGGGAGAAAGTCAAAGGAGAGCACAGTCCCACGGTTCACAGGAGCCCTTCTGTGTCAGCTGGGATCTCCAGTGGCGTCAATCACAGAATCACAGAATATCCTCAGCTGGAAGGGACCCACCAGGATCTTGCAGTCCAACCCCAGGCCCTGCCCAGACCCCCCAACCACCCCACCCTGTGCCTCAGACCATTGTCCAAACACTCCTGGAGCTCTGGCAGCCTTGGGGCTGTGCCCATGCCCTGGGAAGTGGGACTGGCACGCTGCTGTGTCCCCTAAAGCTGACGGAGCCGGGCAGCACCCCTGGCCCCTGCCTTTACCTCCCAGCACTGCTCCAGCAGCAGAGAGGACAGGACCATCCAGGTCCCACAGATGTCCCATCCCTGGAAGTGTCCAAGGCCAGGTTGGACAGGGCTTGGAGCAGCCTGGGATGGTGGAAGGTGTCCCTGCCATGGCAGGGGTGGCACGGGATGATCTGTGAGATTCCTTCCACATCTCTTTGATGATTTTATGTTGACTTCCACCCCACCAACCCCATTTCACAGCAGCATGTGACCCACAGGGACCCTGCAGGGCTGCCAGGGGCCCAGGGCTACCTGAGCCCTCCAGCACCTCATTACACAACTGAACTAATGCTGCTGTATCAGGTGTCCTGCCTGAACATCTGTGCCGCGAGGGGAAGCGGCCACACGTGCAGCACCAGCTCTCCAGAGGCAGGAGGGAGCCTGCCAGGGGCTAGGGATCAGAGCAGCGCTCGTGTCGGGCTCTTGTAATGAAGTGCCTGGGGAGAGTCCATGGAACAGGGCTCTCTCCTCCGAGTGTCTGTGCAGAATAATGACACTGCTGAGGGCGGGGTGTGCAGGGGAGGGGTGCAGCCCAGGCCCTCGCCAGAGGTGCCTGGTGCAATTCAAGAAGCTCTGGGGGACCTGAGACATCTCCACAGGGCTGGCAGATGTGACACAGGATCTGCAGGAAACCCTTGCCCTTCTGGCGTGACAGATGGCGGCCAGGTGGGCCACCCCGGGGTGCCTCAGGTGGCTCTGGGTGTCAGCAGGGGGCTGCCAGGGGACACACCTGAGCACTGACACCTGATCCGTGTGTGCAAACACCCGGCCCTCCCTGCCCGTGTGCCGGGCTCTTCACATCCCCCCCTCCCTGCCTCAGTTTCCCCACCCGTGCCTTGGGGCCACACGGCCTTGTCACCACCACACCTGTGCAGGGCGTGCCCTCCAGGCAGCCCATCCACACCTGCAGGGGCCAGCCCTGCTCTGAGCCACCCCTCCCCTCTCTGTGCCTCCATCAGCGCCGAGCCCCGCTCCTGAATCCGTCTCCCGTGGCTCTGCCTGCAGCTGCCGGCCCTTGCTCTGTCTTTCAGTGCCAGATTAAAGGGCCCTTTAGTACCTGGGGCTTTATCCCCCTCAAGGCACTTAGAGGCTGCAATCAAAACACTTCTCAGCCTTCCCTCTGAGAGCTGAGCAGCCCAGGCGCTGCAGCTCTCTGCGAGGCTTTGTCCTGCCCTCCCCTGCACAGGGGGCTCCTCTCGGGGCTCCCCTCACCCCAGGGTGGCTCTGCTGCCCTGCACAGCTCTGGGCAGCTCAGGGGCCTCCCCATCTCACCCTGGCCACACAGAAATGCATCTTTCAGCTCTGCCTGGTGCGAGGACTGCACAGGTAGAGTGCACCTTGCACCTGGCTCCTCTCTGCATTCCCCTGAGACAGATCACTGCCCACATCGTGGGCATGGGGAAACTGAGGCAAAGGGCAGCCAGGAAGTTTATGGTCGTAGGAGAGCCCCTGGTGCCCCAGCTCCTCTGCAGAGTCAGGGCAAGCTGCTCTCTCCAGAGCTTGCCAAGGTGGAAGGGGGGTCAGGGCACTCAGGTGAAGCCCCCAGGAGGTGCTGGAAGGGAGCTCTGAGCACAAGGGGCTGCAGTGGCCCCCTGCTCCTGGCAGTGACACAGCACAGAACGGCCAGATGGCAAAGAAGACTCCTTCAAGGACAGGAAATGAGGAGGCAGAAGGATCCCCTGAAGGGCAGCACTCACACACTGCTGGCTTTGTCCCCTGGCCCCATGGGTGGCCCTCTCAGGGAAGGACATCCCAGCACGTTGTGGGATGCCCCAGATGTGGTGCCCAGCTGCCCCTCCTGCTCTGGGGGCCGGGGCTGCAGGGGAGGCCAGGCTGGCACCCCCTGCCCTCTGCCCCCCAGCACGGGCACAGGAGTGCCAGTGCTGAACCCAGCCTGGCTGCCTTCCCTGCCGAGCCCCCCAGAGCCCCCCCCCACCCCTGCTTGGGGGGGCTGATGCCTTTTTGGGACTACTGCAGCATAAAAAGCAGAGGGCAGAGAAAATGAAGGGAATAAAAAGCAGTTCTGTTTATTGAAGGGCCTTCAGGGACATTTAGGGCAGACAAAGCCCCGCAGGGGCTGCACCCAAAATGGAGCACAGGTCACGGGTTTCACTCTTTGATCAGTTTGGGCCATTTGCAGATTGGGGGTTCACCTCCCAATTACAGCTTCAGGTAATGAACTCATTCACCCCAAGTTTGCTGCCCCCAACTCACTTTTGTTTCCATCTCTCAGGCCTGAGGCAGTGAGGGGTCCTTGATCCCCAGCCTGGAGAGGAATTGTTGTGTCTGAGCAGAATGGGGAAGCAGCAGCTCTCACTGTGTGTGGAGTTCAGAGTTATATGCTAAAAAACTGCAGAATTACAAATATATGAAAAATATAAAAGCTGAAATCCTAAGGCATCAAGACCACCTCACCCCCTCCAGCTCCCTGCAGCTCTCCCTGGCCTCTGCCCCTGGCTGAGGATGAGGAGGGCCAGGATCCCAGCCTGCCAGCTCACCCCCCAGCACCCCGCCCCAGTGCTCCCCGTGCTCCCTGCTCTGCACAGCGTGTCCCAGCCTTGCTGGCAAGGGACAGGTTTGCTGCTGGACTCAAGGCAGGTCCAGCCTTTGTCTCTCTTGCCCAGAAGAGCCCTGCCCTGGCAGAGATGCTCAGACATGTGGTACCACACAGCCTGGGGAACTTCAGGGGTGGTGGCACAGCAGGAACCTGCTCTTCCCCTTCCGGGGGTGTGCTGGGGCCCCAGGAAATGGGAGAAAGCAAAGCAGGACAGGAGCCATCCCTAGCTCCCCCCCCAAGACCCTACACCTTTCCTTGAGGTGTCAGAGGCAGGGTAGGGCTGGGTGGAGGAGGAGGAGGAGGAGATGTTTCCAGCATCTCCATCCCAGCTGGATGGGTGGCAGTGGGGACAGCTCTCAGGCTGACACAGGAGCAGCAGCCAGCCCCGAGCTGGGACAGGGCCATCGTGGGGCTGCAAGAGGCAGTGACAGGGAGCTCTTGGGGCTGGGAAAGGACAGATCCAGGAGAGGACAGCTAGGACCTCAGCTGGTGTCACTTAACTCTGATTCCCCCCAAAAATCTGGAAGAGGTACTCTAGCAAGCTCTTGCAAGCCTGTAGCAGGTGAGGAGGAGCTGAGCACCATCCAGCCTGGTTTGTTGGGAGCAGAGGGTCTCACAGAACCCCCCTTCCTCGCCAGGAAGCCTCCAGGGGCTGTGTCCTGTACCCAGATCTGCACAAGGCTCTTGACAGGCTCACTCGAGACATTCTCCCAGGCAATTTCTGGGAAAATGGATGGGAGGGAAGTCAGGTGAGGGGCAGCGTGAGGGTTGGGGAAGCTCAGCACTGGCTCTTTACCCCCAGTGCACCTTTTTCTTCATGAGCAGGGTGGGAATGGGAGAGGGAAGGGGGGCATGGAGGCAGACCCCACAGTGAGCTGGAGCAATCCTACAGGACAGCAGGGCCAAGCATTTCCTGGGATGTGCCTGCAGGAGCAGCCTGAGGGATGCTGTTCCCTGTTCTCTTGCTATTCTTTCTAAGCCTTCTGATAGCTTACATATTTGGAGTCAGATTCTCACACACTTACTATAAACAATTCTGTGCTGTTTACCTAAAGAACTCTGTTGTTGACATTTCCTCCTGGTAGAAGGGACAACTGATGGACACTTTCTCAGACCAGTGGAATTGAAGAGGTTGAACCTCAGTCTTCCTATGTGGTCTCATTTCTGGAAATCTATATAAACTGAAAGGAAAAATTAAACTTGCTCTTTCCCTGCTCCAACTTTGCTGTGGTGTCTGCATATTTCTTGTGATGCTCATGTGTCAGGATGCACCAGCCCAGGCTCTGCTGAGGGAGCCGTGGGCTTTGGGTGCCACAGGTTAAAAAAAACCCTGTCCAAAATAGACTGAGCCCAAAGGAGAAGGGGAAGATGGGGATGTTGTGGGCAGCAGACCCCAAGGACCCGGGGAGTTCAGCCCAGCCTCATTATCCCTCCTGAGATGCTCAAGCAGCCACTTTAGGGACCACCTCTGGTCACTCTGCACCCAGCTCACCCTCCAGACCTGCCCCCAGCCCTGCTGGACAGCCCAGCCTGGACACTGGCAGCTCTTCCATCCCCAGCCAAGGAGAGCCCAGATTCACCCCTGCATGACAGCAGGAGGGCAGCTGCTTCTGCAGGGACCTCCAGACACTCCTAAAATAGCGTTTTTTCCACCTGAACACCTTCATTTTTATGCTGTGGGTGCATGATGGGGAAAGGAGCCTGTGCCTACCCCAGCAAGAATTGAATGTTGTGCTTCCAACACAAAGCACCCAAAGGAGACGGGGCTGGGATGTGTGTGCTCATTTAGCCATTGCACACACAAGAAAATGTCTGAATATGGGGATTTCTGGAGATGGGAGAGACTCAGCAGCCAGGGACAGAGAGAGGTGAGCTGAGGGGAGGGGACAGGCAGGGACAGGGGCTGGGGGGACAGGCAGGGACAGAAGATGGGGGGACAGGCAGGGACAGGGACTGGGGGGGACAGGCAGGGACAGAGGATGGGGGGACAGGCAGGGACAGGGGCTGGCTGTGGCTGAAGGAGGGGATGCTGGCCGGGCCTGGAGTAGAGCAGCAAGCGCTGCGCTGGGCTGGGAAGTGGCCACATCCCCACAGCCCCAGCACGGCTGAGGGCTCAGACCTTCTCCCAGCTGTCCCTTCCCTCCGTGGCTCAGGTGGCAGCTGTCCCCAGGCTGTCAGATCCGTTTCAGTGCCTCTCCCCCTCGGTTCCGGCGCAGGGTGCCTCGCTCACGGCCGCGTGATTGACTCCGAAGAGAAGGAGGCAAAAACAACCAAAGGGCACCCGTGGAAAGCCGAGTGCCAGCTCTTGACAGCTCCCACGTCCTCCCCCCAGCGCGGCAGAGCAGCACGGCTCCTGCCGATGTGACACTTGTCTGTCTCTGTCAGCTGGCAGGAGTCACCCCGGGAGGGGACAGGATCAGCCTGTGCCACCTCAGCGCGAGCTGGGTCAGGCTGGCTGCACCCCCCAGGCAGGGGCAGCTGCCCCAGGTGTGCCCCAGCACCTCGGGGGGGCCTGGGGAGGAGCCTCCTGTGCCCCACACCTGAGGGTGAGGGCTGCTGTCACACAGGGAGAGGGAGCAGAGGGAGCGGGGTTATCCACGAGTGAGCACCCCAGGCACTGCCAGGGAGGAGCTGGGAGGGGATCTTGTAGGGATTTTTGGGGTTTTGTGAGGCAAAGCAGTGACAGGGCAAGGGGGAGTGGCTTCAAGATGAAAGAGAATAGATTTGGATTAAACATCAGAAAGAAACAGTTCCCTGTGGGAGTGGGCAGGCCCTGGCACAGGGTGCCCAGAGCAGCTGTGGCTGCCCCTGCATCCCTGGCAGTGCCCAAGGCCAGGCTGGAGCAGCCTGGGACAGTGGGAGGTGGTGGAAGATGTCCCTGCTCATGGGAGAGGGTTGGATCACCTTTAGTGTCCCTTCAACCCAACCCACTTGGTGGTTCCCTGGTTCAGTGACGCTGGAGATGGAGGCACGGGGGCAGGGAAGCAGCAGGAAGTCAGGACGTGTTGGCAGAGTGGAACCCACTGCTCCTGGAAAGGGAAATCATTTCCTTCAGACTCACAGGTGAGCTTAGCCCTGCCCCTGGGCTGAGGGGCAGGGTTGTGTGGCTGGGTGTCTGCACTGAGGTCACACTCACAGTGACAGGAGAGGTCCCCAGGGAAGCCACAGGGCCAGGGAGCCCTCGGGTGTCCCTGTGGTGTGACACTGCCTGCAGGGCTGTCCCCAGACAGTGTCCACAGGCAGCAGGAGCTGGTGGCACCTCTGAGCTCACCACTGCTGCCTCAGCCAGGGCTCTGGTGCTGCAGGCTGAACACAGCAATGCCTGGGCCCTCCCTCAGCTCCCCAAACAGCCCCTTCCACACAGTGCACTGAGAAGCTGGGTGCCTTTGGAGCAGCTGGGTCCTGGTGCCTCACCCGGGCCAGGATGAGCCTCCAGGGTCAGCCAAGTGATGCCTCAGGTGAGGAGAAGCTTCTGCAGGGACAGGGAAGATAACCTGATCTAGTGAGTGACACCCTGCCCGTGGCAGGGATTGCAATTAGATGATCTTTAAGTTCCCTTCCGACCCAAAGCGCTCTGTGATTCCACAGCCTGGCCCTGCTCTCTGCAGAGAGGAGGCCTGGCTTTGCCTGCAGGTTCTGGGGGATCACCCTTGGCCAGTGAGGGGCTCCACGGGCTCTCCTGTGCCACGGGCAGAGGTTTGTTCTTGTCTCAAGCCCTTGCAGAATAAACTGCAGAAATAATGGCAGAGAATTACTGTGAGGAGGCACCTGCCAGGACCTGCCAGGACCTGAGTGCTCTGTTTGCAGCCTCAAAGAAGAACTGTAGCCAAGGAAAGCACAGCTGTACTCAGTGGTTTCAAAGGAGTCTGGATGTGCTGGAGCAGCTCCTGTTGGTGATCTTTAGCGTCCCTTCCAACCCAAATTTCTTTTGTGCATTGTCAAGGACCGAGAGACACTTGGGACTCACCATTTTAGCTCATTCTGGAAAAGCAGCACAAGAACAAAGGTGCAGAGAACCAGGACCCACCAGGCAGGAGGGGACAGACCTTGCTGGGATGTCCAGAAATCTCCTCCATCAGACTTTTGTCTGGGGAACTCCTGACAGATCAGCTGGAGTCTCCAGGAGGTTGGAGAGGCCACAGGGGAAGGGCAGGAGCACAAACCAGAGCCAGGCACCTCTGGACCTCCTCAGGATGGGCTCCCAGCCCATGGGAAAGCACCATGGAAGCAGCCCCTGCCTCCTGCAGGGCAGGAGGTGCAGAAGCCCTGTTCATTTTCTCATTTCCCAGCAATCAAAGAAGCTGCTGCAGCAACTTCCCTGCCTTTTCCAGCACTGGATGAGATTCTGCTACAGCTGGATTTTTCCAAGTCTGCAGCAGCCAGAGCAAAGGCCTTGCTGGCTATCTGCTGTTTGCAGTTTGCTCCTTACCCATGTCAAGAGCTAAAAGCCCCCAGCTGGGTGCTCCACACACCAGGCGTGTCCTGGTCCAGCTTCTCCTCCCTGTGAGGGCCTGAGCTTGCAGTGAGGCCAAGGGCCAGAGGGGTACCTCAGGGAAGGGGAACAGCATGGGAGGGGGCATTTCTGAGCTGCTCTGACACAGGTGATGGTGGGGACACCCTGAGGGGCTGCTTGGCTTCAGCTGGGGGGGGGTCAGTGCTCTGTGTGGGTGCATAAAGCAAATGTCAATGCAAGCAGGCATTTAAAGGTAAAACTGGTGTTAATAATAATGATTATGATAATGCTGCCACCAAGAATAACTGCAAACACTGACGAAGAGAGGGTGGGCATGGTCTGGATTCTGACTGAGGTCTGTGCTTGGAGAGCTGCAACCAGGTTGGGTTTGGGAGCTGGGAAGGGGCTCAGCCTGGAGCAAAGGAGGCTCAGGGGGGCCCTGGTGGCTCTGCACAGCTCCCTGCCAGGAGGGGACAGCCGGGGGGGTCGGGCTCTGCTCCCAGGAACAGGGACAGGAGGAGAGGGAACGGCCTCAGGCTGGGCCAGGGTTGGATATTATGGATTTTAGGCAGAATTTCTTCCTGGAAAGAGTGGTCAGGCCTTGGAAGAGGCTGTCCAGGGCAGTGGGGGAATCACCTCCCCTGGAGGTGGCACTCAGTGCTCTGGCCTGGTGGCAAGGCGGGCAGTGGTCACAGGTTGGACTCAATGGTCTTGGGGGGCTCTTCCAGCCTCAGTGATCCTGTGATTCCGTTTGGGCTGGGCAGGTCTGGCTGGGGCCTGGGCTCTGCTGCACAGCAGCTGCACCCTGGGGGTTCCTGCATGCACATCTCAGCCAGGCACTCTTCACAGCACTTCTGCAACTCTGGAGACGGCCAGGAAATGCCCTGGTGCCTCTGGAAACCTCTGGGATGGATTTCAGGTCCTGAACAGGGAATTGCACAAAGGCAGGAGCTGTGCTCAGTCACAGCAGGGATTTATTCTGGGGTCTTTGTGGCAGGGATGGGCAAGTGTGTGGGAACCCATGATGGAAAAGAGGGTCTGGGCCTGTTTCTTTGTCCAGACCCACTCTGCCCTGTCCTGCCCACCAGAGGTGATCCCTGCAGTTGTTTCCCTGTTGGCTCAGAGAATCCTGCAATCCCAGAATGGTTTGGGTGGGAAGGGACCTTGAAGCTCATCTCATCCCACCCCCCTTCCACGGGCAGGAACACCTTCCACCATCCCAGGCTGCTTTCATCCAGCCTGGCCTTCAACATTTCCAGGGATGAGGGGCTGCCATTCCCTCTCATTACTACCCAGTGCAGGAGAAGGATTTTTGCCATTGCCTTGGAGCAACTGTGCTCTTAAGTTTCTTCCAAGACTCACACCAGGGCCGCTTCTCTGCATGTGTGGTCTCTTGGACTGCGTAGAGCTCATAAATAAATAAGGAGAAAAGTTCTTAATCTTCATTCGAAAGCTCCTGGTATCACAATGCTGCTGCACAAAAGCCATCTTATTAGCCCCAAGTGCAAAATGCTGCCTTTTCTTGCAGAAGCTCATTAATTGCAGGTCACCATTCAACAAGAAAGATGAGGCACTTGAGTTCTTCAGGCTCTCATTAGCCACTGAGCTGAACAGTATGTGTGAAATTAACAGTCACCTGAGTACCTCTATAATTTCATAATTATTAGGCCTAATGGGTTAGTCTCTGCCAAATGGTTTTAACTCCTTCCTAGCCAGAGCAGGGAATCACATGAGATGCCAAGGTTGGCGCTTTTCGCCGGTTTTATAACCATTTAACAGCTTTCTTGTGGAAATAATAATAAGGAGAGGAAGTTTCCAGGATCATGTACTGTTTGCATTTTTTAACATATGTTTAGCTTTTAATTATTCATATCCAGCGCGCCAAGGAAGCAGATAGCCTGTATCCCAGAGAGTGGGTGAAAGAGCTCTCTCTGCAAAGGGATTTTAATTGGTTTTAAAATGTGTTCTGCGTGTGTGTTTATATTTGCGTGTGTGTGTGAGAGCTGAGCCTTTGGTTTCTCTTCTCCTTGATGATTACATTACATTATTTCCCGTCTCTTACATTTTTATTTATCTTAGGCTTAAAAAGCAAAATCAGAGCTGAGATTTCTGTCTCTGCTTTTGAACTCGAGAAGCTTGGAAATGGCACTGCCTTTTAATGGGGATTTTCTCCTACTTGAATCCAGCCCAGGCGAGCAGCCCGGAGGGGAAGGCTGCCTCTCACCTCCAATCACTAATTGTTTTTTCTTGTGGTTTGTCTCGCAGTCCGGAGCGTGGGTGTCTCATTCCAGGTGGGAACAAACACAGCATAACCCCCCCCCCCCCAAA
>VZUI01051907.1:0-32382 GCA_013401135.1 Cettia cetti
CGGAGGGGGCGGCACCGCCCCGCGGGAGCGCGGAGCGGCGGCCGCAGGTGGGTGCCGGAGCGGGGCGGGGGGAGCCCGGGCGACCCCTCGGAGCCCCCCGGGCCGCCTCCCTCCCTCTGGCTCCGGAGAGGAGCAGGAACCCGCCGGGAGCGGCAGCGGCGGAGCCCGGCCGGCAGCGGCAGGGACCGGGAGCGGGAGGCGCCGGCAGCCGCGGGTCCTCTGTGCGCAGGATGGGGCTGCGCCCGCACGGCCCAGGACAGGTGATTCCGCCTTACATTTTATTACTATTATTACCATTATTATTATTATTAATATTATTATTATCCTACCGAACGGGACCCCTTTTGCGTGCAGGTTCCCTCCTTTCCGTGTACACAAGTGCAGCGTCCAATGCATGAAGACAAAACACACCGGAATTAAGCCGTAAAGACAGATCAGGTTTCAGAGGATGCACTTGTGCAGATGAAGAGTGAAGCGGGTAGCCCAGGTGGGCTTGTAAACAAACTCCATGGACGCTTGTCAGGTTGTGCTGCCAGGGACTTGAGTTGCTCTAACTCTGCTCTCAGGACACAGGAACTCAATTGTGCACTAACACAAATGTTCGTCACAAAGGACTCTGGCAAACCGGTCACAAAATGCAGGTGTCTGCTTAAATCGAAGCAATTCGCTGTGAACACAGAGCCTGAGTCAGTTCCTTTTTACAGCTGCCTTGGCTCCTCAGCTCTGATTTGCTTTCTCGGACACCATCCTGCTTCTTAAAGGAAAGAAAGAAATCAGTTAAAACTGTCCATGCTGCCTTGCTGACATACACAGAGCCACCCTATGTTCGTTTTCCTTAGGAATTAACACTTGGAAAAGAGTTATCATAAAGAAACTTGTGGAAGTCTGAAGGGAAAACCAGGTGTTCTGAGTTTCTGTCATTGTAGTACTTAGAGATGAACAAAAAAAGCCCACTTCACTAATGAAGCCCTTGTGCTTTGGATTGCCTCGGAGTTCCAGGATTTTTGCACCAAAAAAGGAGGTGATGCTTGATGCTTTTTCTGCTTTCAGGATATTTCTGCAGTCCCAACTTCCTACAGATTCTGCAAGCATAATGGACTGTGAGGCCATGCTGCAGCATCTCCTACAGCGTCTTGGATGATTTCTGTCTTGTAATTTTTTCAGAATGTGCAGGAGCTCTCAAACCTCCATCCCTGTGCCCAGCTGGGCAGAAAGACCTCTCCATGCCTTCTAAAGGAAAGGAACATAGTCAACCTGATTTCCTAAACCTTTCCTTGGGTCATTAGCTAGAAAAGTAAATTATGTTGACCTTTTAACTCTCAAGAATGTAACTGAAAGAAAACAAAGTTTAGGCAGTTGTTGATAATTTAATAATGAGTTAGTGAGGCTTTTTACTCTTCATTAGGGAGCCTGAAAAATTCAGACAAATTGGGTAGTTGCTATGATGGAACTAACTGGTAGAGCTACACAGAAATAAATTTTTACAATTTTTTTTTTTTCTTTTCAGAGATGAAGCACTGTGCCCTGTGACATTTATTTCTGCTGTTTTCACCACTGGAGGATGGCTGCCAGAGTCTGTGAAAACGGTTCTGGTCAGAACCACTATACCCACGGCAGCCAACCTCTTGAAATCAGCTACATGTTGGTCCTGATTATGCTTGGAAAAGTCTTCCTTGATTTCTTCATGTTGCAAATTAGGCCAAAGCCTGTGAAAGTCAGTTTTATGGGATACTTCTGCACTTCAGTGGCACTTCTCGATTTCACACTGCTGCTGAGTATCTGTTTCATTTTCTGTTTTGAGGACTTTGCGCTCTGGGGCGTGCGATTCACAGAGTACCACATCTGCCTCTTCACTCAGCTCACTTCCCTGACCTACGGGATTTTGCCTTTCCCAGTGTGCCTTGGGGCTGCTCTGGATTACTGCAGCACCGTCTCCCAAACGTCCCAATTCCCTACGAGAGGTCGGAAGTTATTCTATGTTTTTGCTGTGGCGCTTATATGGATTGCTGGGTTTTTTTGCACTCTCCAAGTTCCCGCTGTCTCCCAAGAGCTGGAAATGCAGAGGAGTGTTTCCCCTTCCCAGTGCCCTCTCTCTGGCAGCCTGCAGAGCTACTGGGTGTCGTGTGCCATGGTGCTGCTGCTGGCCACGGCTCTCCTGGCTCGCTGGAAGGAGGTGACAACCATGCTGCTGTCTGCCAGGCTCCTCTCCTTTTCCAGCCAGCCTGTGCTGATGTTCCCCTATGTGCCTAACAACAAAAACACTTGCTTCAAGTGGCAGCTCCTGAGCAGGCTCCTGCTGTGCTTCCTTGGCACTTGGGCACCGTTTGTTGTTCTCCAGGCCGTGGTTCTGCTCCTGGGTGTGCAGATCCCAGCCTACGTGGAGATGAACGTGCCCTGGCTGTACTTCATCAACAGCTTTCTCCTGGCAGCAGCCTACTGGTGCTGCTGCCACAAAGTGGAGCTGACAGAGGAGGGCTGGTGCACAGACCCCTTTGTCAGCTGGAAATTCTGCTTTATGCCCTTCAACAATGAAAGCACAGAGCCAGCTGATAAGCCAGGCGCAGTAATTGTCATCTGTTAATGAGCTGCCGGCTGAAAAGGCTGCAAAGAAGCAGAACTCTGATGGGCTGGGTCCTTACAGACAACACAAGGAAACATCTCCAGAGCTTCACTCCATGGAAACAAGCCCAGTGTCCAGCAATACTTCAGTGAATATTGCACTGGAGTGCAGGACACCGAGGCCCACCAGGCCAGAGAATTCAAATTACATGTTTAAAAAAACATTGCTTTTATAGGACAAGTTTTACAGTTAAACTTCATGTTTCTGACTAGAATTCTACACTTCCTTTAAATGGAATGATCTCAGGTTTTACAGTACAAAATGCAATAAACTCTTCAAGGCTGGAGTTACATACAGATGCTGACCTAAGGTTCAAATGACTTTTTGAAGTGTATTTTGTTGTTAAAATGTGGATTTTTGTCAGCTTGATGGAAGGTAAGGGTTGCTATCTGTTTAACAAAAAATAATTTCTTTTAGTTAAAGTTACAGCTCCCACAGAAATAGAAACTTTATATTGTGCAAAACCAGTGCAAGATGTGCAACTTACACAACCAAAGGAGAAGTTCTGTTTCACAGTTCCTTTGCTGCTGCTCCTCTAAGGTACGTGAACATATTAAAAATTAAACAATTAGAGCAACAAACATCAAGAATAGCTGCTATACATAAATACATGCCCAAGGTTCAAGAGTGGTTTAAATTAAAATATAAACTTATTTTGAAGTCAAAACTACTTTAAAATAGTTAAATATGAAGTGGGACTACTTTAGCAAGGAAAGAATTAGTCAAGCTTCTAGCAAAAATACTCTCAATTTTCAAATTCTTGGAGTTTTACAATGGACTTGATTTGATTTTGTATAAGAGAAATAAATGATACACAACCAAAGTAGACAAATGAAACTAGCATTTATTTCTGAAGCACTAAACTCACAATACAATGTTGTATTGAAAGAGAAACTACGTAAATGATGCTGTAGGTTGGTTAATTGTCCCCCAGACCCACAGGGAACAATGATTTCACACAAGAATACTCAGTAAGAAAACTCTGCAGATAACAAAAGGTGCAATTACAAGCAAGTTTAAGCAGCATAGTATAAGGTGCTTTGTTTCAGCATTTGTAGGATGGATTTATCCATTAACAGATTGAAGAAATGTCACTTTTACAGATCATAATGAATGAAAAAAATCTAAAATTCATTCACATGCTAGTTGGTAATAGGAAAGTGCTTCTTCAAAAAAATGATTTACAAAGTAAAGATCATACTTTTACATAGTTCATTGTGTGCTCTTCAACTGTAAAATTTAAATTTTGGGTAATAATTTACTTTATTATATATCAATTATAGAGATAGATTTAATTGCAGAATTTAATACTACATGGGTTAAATTTTCTTATAAAAGAATATTCCAGTATTTCATTCATTAAGAATACATAATCACATCTCAATCATAAATTAATCTTTGATTTCTGAAACATATCAAAATCTGATTATTTTGATTTATTACTTTACCCCACATAGTGCTTCTTTCACCCACAGTCTGTGATAAATTTCTTTGAGGTTTCTGTGATGTAATCAAAAGGGACAAGCATTTCCCAGCAATAGAAAATGGTTTGGGGGGAAAACCTGCTTAAAAGGCCATCAAAAGGACAGTAAATGATTGAAAACTGAATTTTGAAACTAGTGCAATAAGAGGAGGCAATGCTTAGCAACATAATTTGAACTGTTTGGCACTACAAATTTCATTTTTTGAAATGAAAATGTACTTGGAGGAAATTCTATTTCCATGTTAAAAGTAGGAAAGCACATGCAATGGTAACTGGAAAAACAACCCTAAGCAATCACTCCCTGCTCTCTCAAACTGTAATTGCTGTTAGTTAGTGCTGGAGATGCTATAGGATAAACCATGGCTAAATACAGGGGTTTGACACAGCATTTCTTCAGGTTTTATAGAAACTGAACACCCACTGAAATGGGGCTGACAAAATATTTACAAAACCTAATTCCATTTAAAAATCAGCAAATACATCAAATATAGGAATGCACCAGGCATTTCAGAATCATGAAATAACTAACCCCTACAGACTCAGCAGGAAGAGGGAAATTCTTCTTTTAGACACCAGATGAAGGCAAAGCTATTTTCAAGTTCATTTCAGGTGTGTTTTGCATGGTAAGTCTCACCCTTCAGAATCACTAACATGCACAGAACTGGAACTGCAACCAGTTGGGTGAGGCTGCTGACATGTTTTATTTATCAGTGTGGTTCAGCTTCCCAAGCCCTAATTAAAGTTTACACAACCCCGTCTGCCCTAACGTGCCAGAATTCCTGCAGCTGCTGCAGTGCTCCTAAAGCTACTTGAAGTTTTTAACATTTTTTACAGAGAATCCACAACATGCAGCCAAAGCAAGTATTAATGGATTGATGTTACATCACTGTTTTACTTGTTAGATTTATTCTTTCTTACTTTTTGTGGCAAAGTGCCAAAGAGCATCAGCTTTGAGGCTGTCACCTCCATGGAGGAGCAACAGTGGCACTGCAGTCTCTACCACCATCCAACCACGGTGCCTGAGCCTGCCAAGTGACTGTTTTAAAACATATTAATGGTAACTCTCTTTGCAAGCCCACTTTTATCCTTGGCATTCATGGAGGGAGACACCAGCTGTGCAGTGATCTCCACCCTACTGCCTTCCTAACAATTGTTTCTTTCCCCTGTGCATTTATTTTTTTTAACCTGGTGCTTCTGGGCTGTCCCAACACTGGTGCCTGGACCATCCCTCTCTAGAACAGGGTGACAGTTTCACTGCCAGAGAGGACAGAAGCTATGCCAGGAAGGTGGAAATACCTGAAATAAAAGAACTATAGGTAACCACTGCTACACCTCCTCTGTACATCACTTCTTGAGCTGTGCCAGCAACTAATGGCCTCACACCATTCAAATACCTTACAGTCCTTAATTCTTATAAGATTATTTGATATTAATGCTAACAACAGCTAAAGTGTTAACCCTTTAAGGGAGACTTCTGTACTTTTCTCATTTAAAGAATCTCTTACAAATTAACATTGATTCTATGTGTTTTCAACTATAAACAGAGTATTTGGCACTCAATGATAAAACCTTTCATCTTTACACATGTATTTCCTGGTCAGCACTGCCTTGCTCATTCTATAACACAACGACTACTTGGAAAGGAAGTTGGGTGTGCAGAATCCCTCACTGTTCTTTCCAAAAATGAATTTACAAAAAGCTGTCAGAGGATGGAAGCATCCTGGCTGCGTAGTGGAGGACAACACAAGCCTTCCACAAGCTGCCCAGGCTTCACCCACAAAGCAGATCAACCTCAGGTATCAAAGACATTTGTACTTCAAGCTTAATCCCATAATCAGCACAGACACCCTGATTATTACCTAGCAACAACACCACAAGTCTGTCAACAACCCTATGTACCAAAGCAGTGCTTTATAAACACATTTAGAATGTTCTTTCAGTGTTATGTATTGCACTTAAACAGTGTTTATGATCACAATTCTATGAATGCACAATCGTGCTCCAATTACAGTTACTTCTAGATGGAAAAAATATTTTTAAATCTCATTTTTCTAGCCCCTTACTGTACAGAGTCATTTGGATAATTCAACAAGAATACTTGCTGGAAGCTTAAAAACTTTTAATTTGAAATCCATAACACTGGCTCTTGGAACTGTGCTTCAGAAAAGTGAAATCCATGGCTACAAAAGCTGGACTATGAGCTTACTCCATACCTGTAATTACCAGCATATTCACATCACTGAACTTTGCTTTTTCCCTTCCACTTTGCTGTAAGAGATCAGAAAATACCATGCAACCTTCAAGTGAATGAGCTGGTGTGTTTTAATGCAGAGGTTACACAAACCCACACAGCAGCTTAGGATGGGGCCTTGAGCACGTGAGGAAGTGCTGACCATGAGAGCCAGGGGATAATGCAGGACACAAAACACCCCAGCCCCAGAGCTGACACCCAAGCAAGCAAAATGCCACACTCAGAAATTGAGTGGGGAAGGAAATGTCAGATTTCCAAAGAGATGAAGATGGTAAAACCAAACCAGGCTGATTCTCATGGATTAGGGTAATGTGTGCTCACTGCCCTGGTGCTCAGTCTGTGTCCCATCAGCTCAGACCAGGGACAGCTTCCTGGAAAAGCTTCCTGGAAAAGCTACAGAGCTGGCACTTGTCTGGAGCATCACTACCATCTCTTTTTCAAATGTCACCATTTGCAAAACCATCCAGAGGATGTAACTACATGAAACCTTTCAGGTCTAAATAAACTCTCATGACTAAAGGCAAATTCTTTTAAAATTAATTTAATTTAGGTTCATATTAAATGAACTAAGCATTAAATGAATTGAAAATTTCTTTTTCCTCACAGTATTTCCTGTCTGAAAATACAGCTCACTATGCAAGAGTGACTTGAAAATTAATTCACTATGAGCAATTAACACTTTACACTGAAATTATTCATTGATAGCTCTGTTCCACTCAGCATTGAACAGGAGCAGTGTATTTAAAACAAAATACTCTAAAATATTAGCTTCTTTCCATCTCTAATAAACTAATTTAGGCAAATATTCAAAAGCTACCCCAGACTGATTGTTTTGCACAGTCATTATCTGCAGCCTAAAACAACCAATGAGGACATATCTGGTTAATGATGACAAATGTATTTCTAAGTATATGCTAACAGGACATCTCTATACACTACTGGTGAGAAAATAACCCTGCAAGCTTTTATACAGGCTGAGTATTAATATGAGCAGTCTCAGTATAATCAGAACTACTCATGTTATAAATTATGGGGATGTCTAATTATTTGCAAAACCAGGACTCAACACAGCTGTCACTGAATTCTTTGATCACTCAGAGCTGTAGATTTGTCACCGTGTAAGAAATCTGTTGAGTTCATGGGGTGGAAGTTTCTGCCTGGATATTGTGATATTAGAATGGGAACACCCATCTGAAACTGGCCTTAGTTGTTGCTGCCATGCCAGGCAGTGACACAGCAGCCCAGCCTCACAATGAACTTCATTCAAATTACACTTCACTGGTTTTGTACCTGAATATTTCCTTACACTTCAAGATACAGAAATTATGCAAAAGCTATCACAGATCTGCCCAAACAGTTGGTTTTATCCCATCCTTTCCTCTTCCTGCCACATCTGCAGTTACAAAAGACTCCACCTGTTTTATCCAAAAGGCTGGATTCCTTTTTGGACAAAGCACAGGTGGAAGTCAGGGGGTAAATAACCTGCTTTCACAAGAAAGAAATGAGGAAATGGATGCTTGCGGGACATAAATCTTCTATTCGAAATGTCTTGTTGACAAAAATCTAGCAAAGGCTTTAATCAAGAACTTCATTTCTGAAAAAATATGATGGGTTAATGAGTAAAGAATTAATTTACAATGCAGCCTGCTTAAAAACCCTTCAGACACTCTCTGGTGAGCCAAAGCAACTGGTACTTTAAGTCAGTGGAGGTAACCAAGCTTCCTCAGGGGAGTGCCCTGCTCCTGCTGCAAAGCAGAGAGGCTGAGTGATAGGAGCCAGATGGATCAGGGGAGGCTGCACACCCATTTTGATCATTCATGTGCAATTCTTTAAAACCCCAAACAAACCCTGAAGCTGAGACAAAGGTCACAGTTCTATTCTATTGGATGAAATCTTGACAGCCACCTTTAACCCAGTGCTCTCTGCAATGCAGTTTCCATTAAGGAGCAGGGGTAGGATGGAGAAAAAGGAAGGGAAAAAGCCATGGAATGTATCTCTCTTCAGACCTATTCCTATAGAAGCAAATACTGCAAGCATTACTGTGAGGGTAGCCTGCGACAGCAGAAGTCTGAATACAGAAAGCAAAATGCCAGGAAATAAAGAGACTAAAAAACGTTTCTTATAGACACATCCTGTGGGAGCAAGTGTTAAAATACAATTAAAATCTTTAATACTTCTTTTGCAAGAGGGCACAGCCTAATGTGTGAGAAAGCCATGGGAAATGGTAGTATAAGCCTGAGAAAACCTCCCCTATCTGAACAGCAAGTGGACGGCACATAAAATATTCTGGTTCTGGAGGACTGTTACTCTAAGTATTATATTACTTTTTTGAGCAAATTCATAAGCTTCCCAAGTAGACTTCAGTTGCACTTGGAAATTTTCCAGCCTACTTTCACATACAAATTTTAAGATTGATTTTATTGACACAGCTACACTGGCAAACACTCCCATACAAGTGCACTTCTATCAGTACAGGTTGGTAGAGCTGTGTCTGCTTTTAAGTTCCAGTTAATTGCCAAAATCACTGAAGAAGAAAAAAAAAACTTTCAATATGCATAAGGCCCACATTCTAAACTGTTGCATTCATGAATATTTAAAGCCTAACTCATTATCTGTGGCTCTCCCAAACCCACAGGGAACGTTACATACCAGACAAACAGGACCAGATGTGCCTTACTGGGGTCTGCTCTGAGCTCCTGGCACCTGGCAGTGATTATGGCTGAGCTGGACACAAACACTAGCTGGAGAAGCTCTCCTGAAAGCTGTCTAATAAAGTAAAATTAAAGCAGCCATGAAATTCTCATGCATGTAACACTGATTAACTACAGGTCTAAATAAGACCCCTAAGTCCACATTTTCTAGTACACCTTAAGCCATTATCAAACCACATTTATGTATCCCTACTTTTTACATTGCCTAAGAACAGTACAATCAGAAGACAGGTTAAAAATTAGCCAGTGAGATTTCTGTATAAAAATAATAAAACTTTAAGACAAAAGCCAAAGGATAAATATCTAAGATATCTTTAGTCTTGTTAGCTCATCAAAACAGAACATATCCTTTAGAACATATGTTACAGATATGCTACACTGTGTATCTTACAGAAATGCTACAAATGGGAACCCACTGTCTCCATCATTTGAATGTCATTCAAATGAACATTAGCAAACATTGGAACTTCAACTAAGAAGTTTATTTTACAACAGTAACTGAAAACAGGAAAAAAAAAAAAAAACAAATTAGAAAGTGCTTAGCAACTTCCCTCCAAAATAAACTCAGGCATCAATTTATCCTCTAAAGCTTTGGTGCCATTTGGATAAGAGCTCTCACCACATACCAGCGTGCAACTGCAGTGTGTTGCCCTAACTTGCAGCTTCAGTGGTTAATGAAAACATTAATAACATCTGCTATTAGCAAGCTCAAACGGTTGTAATTAAGAACAATGATTCTAACGTTGATTTCCAGAAGACCGTGGTAGAAAATGTTAGTGGAAACAAAGCAATAGTCTAACTGAAGGAAAATGAAGCACAGATTTTTCTGTAATCCAAATTTACTCTTTAAGGTCATCAGTTAAATAATACACATATTAATCTGTCTGTCACAAACCTGCCTTTTAGCCAGTGTATGTGCATTGACTCCTTTTGATCTAGGGCAGCAGCTCTCAAACTTTAGGTCAGTTCCTCTTCTCTTCAGGAATACTGTATAGCCCCCTGAATACCTCCCTACACAATCATATATTATGCATTAATTTGCATAAAATACAAAAAAATACATTATTTGCAAACACTTACACATATTTAATTCAAATATACACAATGACTATCAGCACACATACCCTTCTTTCCCTAAACAAGAGCTTAGGGATCCAGGTCTGTACATAAGGGGAGTGGAGCTGCAAAAGGGAGGGAACAGAAGGACAAAATACATCTGTGAGAATCCGTGCACAGGTGCTGGGGAAGCAAAGGCCAAAAAGGTGCTGCTGCCTCAGAGCCCAGGCAGCTTCTAAAAGCATCAGTAACTGGGGAAATGTATTTATTCCACAGAGTGTGAGAGAGGGAAGATGGAGGGGGACACTAAAATCCCACCACCTGGGCCTGCAGCATCCAAAAAAAAATCTCCTGCCAGAGGGACAAAGCAGGGCCCTTGGATATTTCTCCCAGAGTTGCCAACGTTGGCATTCCTTCTGCTCCAGGCTCCCTCATGGCAGCAGCAGCTGCTGCTGCACAAGCTCTGACGGGGCCTCACTGCTCCTTCCTCAGCCCACAGCAAGCACAGCTCACATTGGCCACTGGACAAGGAAAAGGTGCTTGGAGGCTTCCAGTGAGACAATGGGAATGCACTACAGGGAAAGACATGTTAGAAGAGGTATCAAGAAAAAGAATATCTGAGCTATGCTGCCCCTTCTCTACCCCCAGTCTCTAAAGCAACTTGTCTCAACATGAGCTGGTCCTGGCTGCAGTTTTCAGCCCCTCACACCCAGGCATTTGGGAATCTGAGCCCCGAGTGCTCACACACCTCCTCAGGGTTCACTCTGAACCCCCATTGAGAACTGCTGGTCTAGCTTAACTAGCAGCATGTGAAACTACAAACCTAACACTTAATGCCCCCTTAGTGCATAGCAGCTTTCAAAGAGTAAAGTAACATGTGCTTCAGTTACCTCTGGCAGGAGTGTCAGTAGCCCGATCATGAGGATTTTGATGAGACATCTACATGGTTTATAGTATTTTACAAGTTCAAGAAAATACTATAGTGGCAGAGATGAGGGTAAGCCTACATGAGGAAAACCAGCTGCCAACCTACCCCTTACAAACAATTTGCTCAAAACTAAAACAAACTCAGAGAGCACAACTAAATGCATAGCATTTTACTGGTACTAGTGCTTCCACAGGGCCTGTGGACACTTCTGTTAGTTCAGTCCAAACACTGCTGTATGTGGGAAAAATCTTTCAGAATACAGCAACACAATTTAAATGGTGTTTACATTGGGGTGGGGACTGGGGTGTTAATCATAACTCATAAGATGAAGTACATGTCGGGGAATATCTAACCTATCACAGCATATTTCACTTCATGTTTTTTCCATGAAAAATTTCAACTCAAAGCATTACTCAGGCTTTACTATAAACCAATTAGTTGTTGAAAACTACAGAGGACTCCTGGTATAATCAAAGGAACATTTGAAAGTCGTTCTGTGGGGAGAGCCCCACCTACTTAACAAAACATCACAGTAACACTCATGCCACAGTGAAGATGTTGGCGTGTTACTGTCGGTTCTGCCACTGAGAAACTTGTTTAAACCTTCATGTTCACCTCCTAGGATTCTTTCAAGGAATTGATACGTGCACAGATTTTCAATGCAGGTCCAAGCTTAATATTCATTGCACTCATAAGGTGATCCTCCTTCAACAAGAGGAGAGCTTGTCCATCAATTTCTTGTGCTCTAAATTCATCTGCAATATCTTGACAACCTATAGGAAATAAAAAAAATATGATTACTGGTTTAGAAATGTCCATTCTTAGATCCAATTATTTTGTCCACATCAGAGGTTTTTAACTACACATTTTCCAGTGCTCATCTCTAACTTGTTGAACCTAAATTACATGCAAGAGTTCAATATTATGATGGGAATTCTGAAATAATATGAAGTAAAAATTACTACAGCCTCTAATTAAACTGTATTTATTGAAGAACTACTCATTGGGAATTTCAAGCCCCAGCAAAGACAGATTTTTCATTTCATTTAAGAGGAACAAGCTCTTATCATTGGAAGAGATTGGGAAAACAGCACTGAAATAGCAATCAGGAACATAATTCAAGTGGGTTCTTTCCAACAATAAAAAGATATTATCTAATTCTATAAGAGATAACTGTATTATACTGCTATGTGCAGTGAGAACATCCAAATAGCTACAATTTCCAAAAGGAGTTAATTCCATCTGTGTTATATCAGAGCTGAGGAAACGAAGTTTGGATGTATGGGCTTTGGCACAACCATCTCATGAAGATATTTATCATTAGTTATCAGAGTGAATATTCTACACACAGCAGTAACTTACTTCACAAGTGCAACTTTAAATTGGTTTCATCTTTTTTTCCATGTTAAACTCCTTTTCTCCACATGAAATACCAGTCTCAGGTTACTGAAGACCACAACATAAAGAAAAGGACTTTACATGGGTTGGACTGCCCCAAGTAACTGAGGGACCCTTTCCACTGAAGCACACTGTGGAAATAAAGGTTCCTCCAAAGATGTTCTGGACACGTGCTGAGCAGAATCAGCCAGTTCTGCCTGGCTTTATGGTAGCCCTGTTAGATGGAAAAATGTCTTCTAACAATGTCCATGAGAGCACTCATTGTCAGTTGTTTAATTGAAGCTTCTTTCCCCCAGCCATATTTTTAATGGGGCTTTTTAATACAATTGTGTTCTCAATCCAGTGGTCTCTCCATCTGTCTCAGAGCCCTTCAGACTCACTTGAATTTGTGCTCCACCTCCCATTCCTGATTTCAATTATTCCTCAAGTAAGCTTATTTTGGGGCATTTTTACGTTTTCCCATTTTAAAAGTACACTTACAGAGAGATGAAATTACTGTGAAGAGCTTTTCTACCTAGATGATAGCAACTAATTTCATGTTCTCTTGTGTGTTCAGATTTAAATTCCATAAAGAACAGACAGCCTAATTTCCTGATGGATTTACAAATGTGTACAAAGCAAATGGAAAGGAAATGTGGAAGGAAGTATCAACATCCAAACCTGAATTAATTTGGATTATTACTGTGTGAAGGTTGTAACATTCAAAGCTGGAAAAAGTTAGCTTTTCACAAAGAATAAAGCACTATTTTTTTTTTTAATGATTTATTAAACAGACCTCATGTTACAATTAGTTCTGACATCATCATAAACGTTTTCTTACTGAAGTGCTGACTACAGATAAAACATCTGTAAGTCAAATATTGGGTATTTTTAGGTGTCTTGGGTTATGGCCATAACCCAAGACATTAGGAAAGGTATCATGGCATGCCTGATGTGAGACCTGAACGTTGTGATTGTCAGACCACACCATTTACAAAGAATCAGAGATTAGAAGATGTTCCTACATTTAGGAACAAAACTGGTTCTATTGAATTACAAAACTGGATGTTTGTTGTTGCTAGCTTTTTCCTTTCAGCAATTTCCATGCAACTTCTTAAACACTTTTTATCAAACTCATTTTTGGGAAAGCAGAGGATGGAAGTTGAAGGTATTGCAGTTCCCTCATCCCAGCATATCTGGGTACATTCTTAAGCACTTCTGTAATTGTTTGGTGTGCAATAACTTGGCCAATAAAAAAGGGCTGGGGAGCAGGTGAAAGGTCATGTATCTTGCAACTGAAGAAAGAAAGGAGAACAATTCTGTTCAGCTTAAGCTGTTCTGTCTCTTCCCCCAGAAGAAGCAGCTAACACTGCAAGTGTCCTGGATACTGATTCTCCAAAAGGCTTCAGAGGAACTCAGGTAAAGCCTGACAAGGACACGAGTCCATTTCAGCTACAGACTTCACAGAAAGCTGTAAATGAAAACAGATGTCCCTAATGTTTATGGAAAAGTGACAGATCACCATGTCCTACAGCATGGCAGATGGCCTGCACAGACTGCACCAAGTAGATAGATAACATAAAATGCCATCATGAAAATCATCTATATTATTTCCTGCATTAATCAAGCTTGGAAGTATAAGATAAAATATTTTTTCAGGAGAGTGACTTGAGAATATACTGAAAAGAATAAGCCCCAAAATTACCAAAAAAGCCAAATGCAGCAACATAGCAATAAAAAATTCTGGCAGGTTGTAAATATAACTTCAAATATCTAGTGAACTTGTTTTTTAAAAAAAGTATTTTAGAAACTAGGCATTCATATGGAGAGGAATGAGTAATTATAATAAATTTTCATTACATACAAACAAAGAGAAGTTTGTTTAAAATCAAAGATCACCTTGCTTAGAAAAAGCTAAACCAGATCCAGCAGCTGGTGAAACATTGTAAAAGTAATGGTTTCAAAATAGAAACCACATTTTAAGAATAAAATTTTTGGTTTCATACTTGCAAGTGAATTGTGTATATGTGAAACTTCAATTATTCTAGCATAGGAGCTACCATTTATTGAGAGCCTAGGATTAGCTGTTGAATTAACTAGAGCCTCAAATCCATAAAAACAGTCACTGAGAAGAGCAGTGATAGAGCTACACTCCGTAACACAGCTCAAGTACAGAAACAGGAATGACAACATCCCAAACCTAAGGAGCTTTGCTTGTTTCTACAGCCATCACTGCAGGTTCCCAGAAGCAGACAGTGTTACTGAATTGCAATAAACTATCAGAAGAAAGGTACTTCAAGGATGACTTTCGCTGATTTTACACATCTCCTCCTCGATTCTTTGACTGACCTACTACAAAAGATTGTGTGTCATAATGCCTGTGTATGATTTAGCAGTGAAGATATATTCCTTTTAGGTTAATAGTCTAATGGGATTCACAAAGAAATGGTATAGCATTCCAGAAAAAGTAGAAAATTAGGAACAAACGTAGCCTGGGTTTTAATGGGTAAGCAACAAAAATTCTGGTATGACTGCTACCGTGGAGATCTGCCTTGTTATCTGTAGGGGTTACAGATAAAATGGCATCCTTGGGAAAAGGTGGGGAGTGAAGCTTTAAAGGTTATGATAGTTAGAAAATGATAAATGTCAAATAACCTGAAGATGACATAAAGGTAACTGTGAATATAGAGCTAAAGGAAAGGTTTGTGAACAAGGTAAAAACAGATTATTTTTTCTAAAAACAAACTGAGACTAGCAGTATGCAGAGTTCCAGGCAGAAGATCTCTGAGCAAAGCTATGCAAAATAAATTTTAACTTTATAGCAGGAACTTGCTTATTCTTTTTTAATTACTTGTATCACAACATGTCTTCAAACTTTTCAGTTGTATCAAGGGAAGTAACACTGCTCTTGTTTTTCTACTGAATAAGCAGCAAGGGAGGAAGGAAGAGTAGAAGAAGTGAGGAGGGAAGAGAAGAAAGCAGTGTAACAGGGAGGAAGGGTGTCTGATCTCTCTACTGACCTCTTGAGAGAAGTCAGACTGAAGGAACAGCTCTAATCTCCATCAGCTGGGATGCAACAGCAGAAGTGGGACTAGTTTTATCAACATGGGATTTGTGCTGAAGGAATAAGCAAGAGGAAACAAATCACATTCCAGTCTCTATCACCAGCTAACACTGCCGCTGTTACCACACCACCTCCTCATCACAGTGCTGCTATAAAGCAAGGAACCTCATTGTTAAACCAACAGAACAAGCTATTGCCCACTCCATACCAGGCAGAGAATGTATAAAGGCCCAGACTTCATCGACAGTCCACACTGACGGGTCAGTCTGCACCACTGGTAACAGGTCGATGCTCTCCGGCGTTTTGCGCATCCTCAGCTCCCGAAGCTCCCGCTCCCTCTCGCTCTGCCTCCGCAGGCGCGTGGTCATGGCTGTCGGAACAGAGTCCTCATGAGGAGCCAGCTCTTCTTCTGCAGATGGATAAGTAATTGGAAGCTGGAAAATGCAGCAACTACAGTATTAGGCTTTATTTGCAACTCCCAAAGCAGTGCCATAGTTTTAAGCAAATATTCCACAGACCTGTCTAAGAAAATGATCTCGTGACGCCCCCTCAGGGCCGCTCGGCCGACGCCCGCGTCGCCCAAGACTTTGGCTATCTGACTTCCGATTCCAACGACTGGTCTTGTCTGATGGAAACAGCCCAAATTTCTTAGTGCAACTAAGGCTGTGCCTAAAGAAGTAAGATATATTCAATAATGCACTAGTAGTTTTTTGGACTGAATTCAATTAAGTAACCATAAAATCACAGTGTTGTAGAAATGCTGCTTAATTACAACAGCTGTCACAGAAATACAAGAGGAGAAAGGTATCTCAAAGGCCATTTAATCAAAACCCTCATCTTGCTGTGGGATCATGCACATCCAGATTACCCTTGGAAGATGTCTGTCCTTCCCATTCTTAAAAATTTTCCACGATAGAAATACCTTTGCATTTTATCACATAGTACAGTTCTGCTGCAGAATGTCCACCAAAACCTAAAATCACATTGTATTTTCTGGTTCCATTTTCTCTACCTAGCTGATACCTAGTCAAAGGAGGATAGAAGCAAAAATCCCAGGTTAAGATTAAAGGACTAAATCTCTTCAAGATTATTTTTCTGGTGGTGTCCCAGGAAGTATCAAATGAAAAATATATATTCACTCTACCTAAATGGGAATGTAGCAGACTTATGAGAAAGGTCATGTCCAGACACACTGATGCCAAAAAAGACCTAAGTGACAACTAGAAATGGGAAACTATTCCCCATTTCTAAAACTTAGGGTATTAAACATCAACTTTCCACTTGTTATAATGGAAGACTCTGCATTCAGATGTTGACTGTGAATTCTTACTCTCTTAACGAGGAGAGATGAATCCATTTACCAGATATTGATAAACAATAACTACGTAGAGTTACCTTTTGGCACAGGATGTGGAGCAGAATCTTTTTGACCGCAGAAACTTATTGGGATATCCCATTTTTCCACAAAATTCACACTTCAGAAGATCATTTTCAATTTCATCCAATCCCTCTAAAGAAGGAATGAGGAATGAAGTCAGTTTCTATGACACAAAATTATGTTCACTCTCTCACCTCAAGCAGGCAAAAGATCTTTAAATATTTAACAAATTCAATTAAATACTTTGATTAACAGACAATTATGCAAAGCTACACAAGTCATAGATTTCATTCTGTCTAGAAAAGATCTTGAGCAAATTGAACCTTAATGAACCTTCAATTAAGTTATTCAATGAACTTAATCAGTTTTTTGTTGAATTTCAAGCCATCCATGAGCAGGTCTGCCCTCAAACATAGCAAGCAATTAAAAAAGAAGGGTTACATTCCTCATGAATTGCTTCATAAAGAGTTCATTAAGGGAACCAGGCCTTCCACAGTCTAAATGCAAACTCTTCCTGTAATGACATAATGAATCAACCTTTTAAAGTACTTTCTTTCAATAAGCAGCTGCTACAACCAAAGGGACTTGTGAAAGCAAAGAAAACATTGAATCTTGAATATATATAACATTCAATCTATGAAAATGATAAGCTGCATGCAATTAAGAAAAGGATTATGACATCTGATGACTTAGAGCTTATTGTTGCAGAGTATTTTTCTGCTATTGGTGAGGTGAGATGGCTCTTTTCCTGCTCTACAAAAAGCACTACTGCAGAAAAGGCTGGAAATACTGAGAAGGGTATTTGAAGGGTGTTTCTACCACAGACACAATCATTTCCTGGTTTACTATCAAAAAATCTCTTCTACTCAAGTTTAGTGTACGTGAATGTGTCTCGATGTTGGATGTTTCCTACCAGCTCATCTAATGAGTAGCTAAAAATCCTCTACATAAACTTAACACCAGCTGTCAGGAACAACTAAACCCAAAACTGTGAGTGTTTGGGTAACTCCACAAAACAGACAAGCTGTCTGAAATCTGAGACACAGCACAGTGTTAATACTGAAAAGAAATTTGAATTAATATCTAACGAAACAAATGAAGGACAAAATAACTGCTGCAAAGAGTTTTGATATGGAAGAAGGAATAGAACTACTTTAAGAGAATGAAAGAGTTGCATTAAGACTAAATATAAACAGCTCTGGTACAGTAAGGATACAAGCTATGGGTAAGAAAACTCAGGGGTGGCTACAACATTCTGAACTTTCAAATCTTAGATGAATTTATACAAAAACGTGTGTTCACAGAATAACTTGGGTTTGATTTCCATTTCATAGCACACAGAATTAGAGGGGGAAATGGGCATTTAAACAAAAACTACAAACCTTCTGCAATCATATCCTCTATCTCTGTGTCTGATGAGTTGTCTGCATGTTTTGTGTTCTGCAAGTCTGATTCAACACACACCACACTCATGATCTGACCCTCCACCAGCAATCTCTTCTCTGCAGGCTGTTCCACCAGCAAAGATGAACGACTGACCTAGGGAAATAAAAGCAAAGCAACAGTGAGTAATTAACATTATTCACAACAGTGAATAATTAAAAACATTATTTGTGACTTAACAGTTGTAACTGAGAAGATCATAATTTTCTACTTCATATCAATGAAGTGCAATTATATCGTGCCAAAGCTAATTTCTCAAACAAATTAAGACTCACTCCTGCTCTGCAGAGTTTGCAATTATATTTAACAAAGGAAGAAACACATTATATCTACTGAAATGAAGGAATGGGAAAACGAGACACACATTAAATTAGTAAGACAGGTTTAAATTATCAGTTTGTGACTTAAAATTTTCAACAGTAATTCTTACCAGACACAAGACTAATTACACCTAGCCCAGTTAAGAGCTTGCCAACAATAAATTGTAGCATTTTAGAATTTTAACACAGACTCAGCTCTGAGGTTTAAATTAAGGTATCACTTAAACTGAGGGATCTAGGAGGCAGAGAAATGTAAAAAAGTTATTCCAAATGGTAGCCTAAACCCACTCTCTGTAGTTATCTCCAGATATAGACTACTACTCAAGTCACCAATCAGTGGAGAAAAGGTCAAAACCAACATTTGAAACATAGTTCAAGATCTAAGTATCTACTAGCCACAAATAACATCATTCTTACAAAGAGTTAATTTCAAAGATTAGTAGTAACAAAAATTCCTAGCAACTTTTAGACTTACAGGGAACGGCTCCAACCCCTCCTGAATCACAAAGCCTTCGATGACGTGGGTCAGGATCTGGGGTTTAACAATAGCCTGTGGAGGTTTATTCTCTAGGCTGGGAATGCTATTGGGCATGGATGTGCTGCTGCTCCTTGTCGTTGCTGCTGGAAGCAAAAGAGGTGGTGGTGGAATAGAGGCATGGGAAGGATCAGATGGAGATTTAATTACTGAGGCACTGACTGATGATGTCACTGAAGGCAGTCCCCCATGTTCTGCAAAAAATAACATAACATGTTTTATCAGTCACGTCCAACCATTGGCTCAGAATCTGGAAGTAAGAGGTGATAAATCCCCAAGACTCATCTCTTCACCCATCAACCCCTAAGAGAGGCTCCTCCCTAGGCTTTATAGATTCCACTTTCAAAACAAGATGGTTTATCTCAAACTATTCCACAAACACATCCTCCTCATGCAAATATTCTCCTTTACTCAGTACCTGCTAGCTACAAACATAATTGGCCATTAATTACTTACATTAATCACAAAACCAAAAGGTACCTTAGTTTGGCATTTGTCCTCACCTGTCAAAGCATCTTCTGAATTAAGAGCCTCTCCATTGCCCAAGGTTATGGCTGGTGGGGACAAGGTGGGTGGTGTAGGTGTCCTTGCCATGTGGACACAATCTGAGTCCTCAGGCATCTCCTCTTCACACACATTCTCCACTTGGTAAATCTGCATCCAACAAACTATTGCTTTAGAGAGATTTCCATTCTATCTTAACACCTTAAAAGAGTTGCATAAATACAGTTTTAAAAATAAATTACCAGTTCAAATCTGTTAATCTTTTAATAAAATACTAGTTCCCAAAATGCATACCAAGCAATGAACTGAGAACATCACAAATATCTATGACAGTAAAATTAAAGTATTTTGTTACACACAGCAACACAAAAAGAAGCACAGTTCTCCAATCAAACCGAGCAGAGAACTTGACTTATTCAATCTTATGTGTGGTTTACTGTTATTTTTATTTACACATACATTTGATGTTATTTAAATACATCTGCAAAATGCAGGTTTAATGACAAGTCTGCAAATTGTTCTATCTTAACTATTGTTAAGATAGTGTAATCAAGCTGAGTATTTCAGAAGAGTACACCAAGACTATCAAGGATTAATGGTTATAAGAGATTTTAATGTCTTTCCCTCAAAAGTATTGAAATCAAATTTACATAAATTCCTGACAGTCAGTTTAGCTGATTAAAATGTAAAACACCATCCTGTCAAAAGCAAACCTGGCTCCTACTCTTTTGCCCAATTTCTCCATGAAATACCAGAGCTGAGATTATTACCCTCCTAAAATAAATTGAAAATGAACCACACACCTCCTTCCTTAACCTGTTGATAGCCTTAAAAAAAGCCTAAAAGAGCTGCTGATCCTTTTGCTCAACTTACCCTCATTAGCATTTTAGCACTAAAGCCCAGCAACACCATGTTAAATGTCAGCCTTATTTGCATATAATTTCATTTTCCTGATTTTAATCCAGTGATTGAAGGCAAAACCTTCAATTACAAACTGCAGACATCTGAGACAAACACTGAACCTAATTAAATGGTGGTGATGGGAATTGCCAAAACAGCATCAAAATTCCCCCATTCTTTTATGAAAAAGATATTTTTAATGTTGGTACAAAAGCAATTATCCAGAAACCTATCATCTTAATAACCTGACATGCACCTTCCACTTAGTACAGATTGCTCTCCTAATCAAAATCTATTTGTACTGAGGTAAAAGTATACAGTCCTCATGTCACATTTACCAAAATTCTTTATGTAAGCATTGTCATGTATTTACTTACTTTTTTAAACTTCAAATACATTGTAATTTTATTAAGAAATAAGATTTTAGATCTCAAATTTACACTGTCAGGATTCCTGGCTGATATTCTTGACTGATGATTGATTACAAAAAGCCTACAAAAAAACCCCCAAATTAAAACATGAAACAGAAGAAAAATGTTTATTGTTTTCTTAAAACTCAGCTTTGTAATCAATAGGGGTTTTGTCATCTGTCTAGCACCGGATTTAGGTCCCTCTGAAGTCAATGGGCCAGGCTCACAGCTCCGGAGAGGCCCAGGGAAAGAATAAAGGATGCAATGTTATCACTCACCACTGGAGTTTCAATCGGAACCGACGGCTGCACCTGCAGATTTACTGCGACGGTCTGTGGCGGTGGAAGAGTTTGAAATGGCAGCTGGACCAAAGCCTCTGCAGCAGGAAGTTCTTCCTCAGAAACCAAAGTGTTTTGAACCAAAACCTGGCCCTGGGACAGAATTTCAGGCTGCACTTGTAAAGACTGCACAGGCTGCAGGGGCAGCGGTTGAATCTGGGCTGAGGATGCCGAGAGCTGAGGCGGAGCTGCCAGGGGGATGGGAGCGGATTGCAGGGCTGGATACTGCTGGTGCGGCGTGGAGGACACGAGCTGCTGGCCCGGGGAAACCAAGCTGGGCGGCTCCACGGCCCCGATGTGCACGGCGGAGGAGGGCGGGAGCGGCAGGTGCGGCGGGAGGCCGAGCGGCTGCGATGGCCGCACGGGGTTGGCGGCGGCCGCCTGGGAAGCGGCCGGCTCGGGCTGCAGAGCCGCCGGCACCAGGGAGCTGGCCTGCGACTGGATAAGGGCTTGAGGGTGAATAATTATGGTGGGTGACTGACTCGGGGAGTGGGACGGCGGAGGGGACACCACCACGGACTGCTGGGCTGACTGGGATGGGGTAGGAGAGAGCGTGAGAGGCGGAGGATGGATGTGGATGGGGGAGCAGTGGGACGGGACGCTGCCGGGAGCCGGAGGCAGCGCGTGGCTGGGGAGGGGCAGACAGTGCTGGGACGGCGGCGGCTCCTGGCCCGGAGGAGTCTGAAGTGCAATCGGCTGGACTTGCTGCTGCTGCTGCAGGATCAGCTGATGATGGGAAATCTTTGGAGATGGCGAATGAAGTGGGATCTGCTGATGTTTTACTAGAGAATGAGGTTGCAATGGAGAATATGAAGCTGTGAAGGAAGGGAAAAAAAGTGACAATTAGTGTTTATTTCTTCAAGTTCTGAAAATATAAAATACCTCAAAATACTCACTATAAAAATATGCACTTTTTTTTAACACTTCCAATATTTGTTTAAAAATATCTTCTTTAACAGCACACAGAACACAAGAACAACTTATTAGGGGAGTATATCAACTTCCAAAGCAAAATGCAGCAATGAATAAATGAATACGGCCACGCTTTTTACATATACGTATTTTCTATAAAGAAGTATCTAAATCTTTTATTTTTGCTGCTAGGTCTAAGATTATTGCTGACCCAGCCTTATTTAAGAATTCCACACAACTTTAAATGGATTTAACCTTTGCTTTGAAAAAGACTGAAAGAGAAATGAGAAGCACAACAGGATTTGCTGATAACCGTCAAGTTAAACTTTAGATACTACTATGTTAAGAGACTGTTTAAACCATTGAAAGCATTTCCCTGAACCTGAACACAGCAACTGAGAGGCACAACCTAAAAGCAGTGCAGCTTCCAAGAGAAATCACATCACCTTGAAGTGAACCAGTGACTCACCAGTCATTTCTTACAGCATACACACGTATTTTCCTCCACACGCAAACCTCTTCTTGCTTTGTCTTGTCCACTTGAGAAACAACTCATTTATGTTGGTTTTCTGATTTGTTCTGCTACTAAGGGTAGTTTTTTTCTTACCAACATGAGTTCTGAGAGCATTAGGGTTCAACACCCAGAATGTGTGCCTCCAAGTCCCACTCCTTCTCTAAAAGCTGTCATTAAGCCAAGCTACATTCCACAGAATTCAGACCAATTGTCAAGACTATCATCACTTTTTCAAAATAAGAAAGCGAAGATGCAAATATGCTGCATGCAGTCTAAGTGCCTCTCTAACCAAGTGCAGGTTATTTTGATTCATCTCAATACAAAATACTAAAATTCTGAGCATTGTTACCTATGGGTTTATAAAGGCACTTGATATAAGAACATTCTCATGACACAGGCAACACAGAAAAAAGAAACAAGTCACCAAGAAAATGCATTTAGGTGGGAGCAAGAGGCCTGAGGTTGTTTCAGCCCATATTTTGCTGCCCAGAGATGGGATGGCATGTCCTGACAATGAACACACAGAGAGAGACAAGGAACAAGAATCATGTTGGTGCTGTGACTCAACAGGGTATTGCAGTTGCTATATTGTGCTTGTATTGTGATTTAAGAACATTCCTGCTTCTGCTTAATCAAAAACCTGTGCAACATGCAATACCAACAAATAAGTGAATTTACTACTAAAATTTGAACCCTGTTCATGTGGAATAGCTATAATAACAGAGAGCACAGAACTCTGACAGAACTGTGATACACAAATGAGTCTCCTACAGCTCCACGTTGTTCCCACCTGGTGTAATTAAGTGGTGTATGCTCGATGTCCGTGTGGCCGGCGTGCTGCGACACTCCAGAGCGGGGCTCTCGCCCTTCCTATTGCTTTCTGAGGGATCTGCCTGGCTGCCCTTGGAGCTGCTGGCAGCTTTACTGGGGCACGGAGACTGAGTTTGACTGCTGCTCTTTGGTGGGCCATTCTGTGAACTTGACAACACACCCAGCTTCTGACTGCGCAACGTCAAGTTCTGAACCTGGGAAATGAGCAAAACGTGAAAAGACCCAAACTCTATAAATAGTTATGATAAATATCAGGCAAAACCAGCAAAAAATTTACATTTTGTAATGCTTCTCATCCCATGTAATCACAAGAAACTAAAAATCTGCATATCAAAGTATCTTTAAAGCCATAAAATTTAGAGAGGATAGGGATCTTTACTACTTCAGTGATAAATACAGAAGTCTTTTTTCCCTTATGGATTTTTAAAAGAAATGGAAATTGTTAATTAATTTGAATTAAAACTTTCATATTTCTCTTTTATTGTGCCTTCAAAGTAAGTGTCACAAGGCATCTTAAGCAAAGGCGATTTTATTTTTACAGACACTGCAGAAGTGCAGTGGTCTGTAAGTGAGCTTACACACACCAACATAAACCAGAGCCTTGGGTGGTCAGTGGGACCAGAGTCTTCTCTGCTATCTGTATGCTAACAAAACTGCGACCTTTGTTTCTATTATAACCTCCAAATTAACCAATATTAACCTTCCTTCTCATTGTGACACCTCCAATGTCACATGAAACAAAAGGTTTGCTTTCTGAAATGTAAATCAGTCAGGGATCATTTTCAGTGAAGTCCGTTACACCACACCCAGATTCTGTACATAATGATCCCAGATCTCCAATCCTATGTGCTGAGCTAAAATTTCATTTTCAAGGATAATGCCTATCCTTGTAGCACTAATTTACATCATCTTTTACATGAAAAAGAGGACTAATTATTATCATCCCTCCCCTATTTTGATTACATAATCCCTTCTTCACTCAACAGTTAGTACCTGTGTGATGAACAGCCAGCTTACATTTACTTCTCATTGCTCTGTGTTCACCACAGGGCACATTCAAACCCAAGACAACAGTGCTTGCTTCGTCACTGGCATGCAGGAGGCATTTACTGCCACCCTGCCCCAGTGAGGACAAACCCTGCAGCTCACCTGCTCAGGTAAGGTGACTCAGCTGCAGCTTGGCACAGCCACCCCAGCAGCTCGTCTGCTCTCTGCTCTGGGGTCAAAGTAGAGCAAGAAGAACTAAAGCACAACATCTCCTTACTTTGCAGTTTTGTCCCACTCGATGCAGCAGACCTCTAGTAAGCCTACACAAGCTCACCTGAGTAGCTGCAGACTGACAGGAAGATGAGGAGGATGAGGAGACAACAGGGATGTCAGACTGGACAGCAGCCACAGTGGTCGCAGGAGTAAAAATAAGCTGTTAAGTAAGAAAAAATACATGGTAACAGAAATTTTTAAAAGCTGTGAAAGAAATGCAGTATCTTAAAGAGATACATAACTTACACATACTGATGCACAGCTTCTAAGATTTACTTTTTTACTTCTAGATTAATTTTAAGAACTATTTATCGTGGTAATTTAGTAATGAAAGAAAATAACAGAATTGAAACTAGGAAAATAAGAGAATAATGTAAACCAAATATCATAATATATTCTACATATTGGGAAAAATCTTTGAGCTAAATAAACACATCTATGAACTTTCATACAAGCACTTAAGAGGACTTTCCCTTCAATACTACAAATTAGTGGGGGGAAAAAATGACAAAAGAGCAGTCCAATATCTACTATATTTAAGGAAGAGAGCTTAGATCTTCCAATAGGGACAGACCAAAGCCAAACTTTGCAAGGACTGCAATCCAAACTTACCATCTGAGCTCGGAGATACATTTGAGCCTGGCTTGCACTCAGGGTGGGAGAGGTGCTGCCCAGCAGCATCGTCTGTTGGGTGATGCTGCTGCTGGTGGTGTTGGAGGTCTGAGAACGGCTTATTATCTGTGCAGGTGTAGGAGAGGTGGAGAGGTTAATCTAAGGAAACAAAAATATTGCTTCTGTCATGGAAATTCCATCACCCTAGGGTCTAAAGCCAGAAAGCCCTTGACAAAAATGGCAGGGGCAGTTGGAATCTCTGAACTGTGAAGATATCAAAAATACATTCAGCCAATCATCACAAAATTGAATTCTAGCAAGATTGCACATTTTTATTCTTAAACTGCGAGCAACCACTTTGCAGTAAATAAAAATAAGCAGTTACAACTATAAACAATGATATGAAGTCTGAAAATTATGCCTCATAGAATTACACATTTACTAAATATGCAGAATGAGAAAAATACCTGAACTTTAATATTTAAAATCTTTAAATGTTTACATTAACTGCCTGGGCTGATATTTTCTATTATGCAACCTGATCAGGACACTTTTCTGTGCCACCACGTATGGACTTTCAATCCTCATTTCACGTATTCACACTGAAAAATGACTGAAGACTAAAACCTCCAATTCCATATTAAATGCTCCTCAAGAACCATTCTTTAGCATCTTCTTAAAAAAAGAAGCTGTTGTGTCTTTGCTTTTTCATTTTTTATCTAACCAGTCTAACAGAGTTAAGTGCCCAGCTCTTTTTCATCACTTACTTAAAAGATTTCCTTGAAAAATCCCAGCCCAATTATTTTGTTAGTTTAACATCAGACATCTTAATAGACTTTCCCTCAGAAATTTAATGAATAAATGGTTTTACTTCTAACAACTGTAAGCCAAGCCAAGCTATGAGAGCTTAAAAAAATACACAGTTAAATCACTGAAGCTATGCACTGGAGTCATGAACAGCTTGAGGGTGTGATTAATAAGCAGGATGTCTGTAGGACTAACAAATCCTACTTCAGACAACTGTAAAACTGTACAGAAGAGACTGTGCATGTCTGACAATGGCACTTAAAGAAATACAGCATGAACTGAACACAGAGCCGCTCACAACTGAAACCTGAGCACATGCCTAGAATATGGGAAACTGCAAAAAAGATGAATGATAAAAGATGATAATCAGTAAAAGAATGAATGCTATAAACATTTAATTTCATCAGTTTCATAAATATATGTGAGCATTGACTTGGATTCTTTAGATTTAGTGCTATTTAATCACTGATACACAGTTTTGATTTTCACCTACGATAGTGCCCTGATTAAAGAAACTAATGTAGAAAATCCAGTAAGAAATCATGTGAGAGATGAGAGCTCAGGGAGTGATTTCTGCAGGAGTTTGAACAGCCACTGGTGCTTGTGGAGTGAGCAGCTGCCCCTCAGAGCACCAACAGGGGTCTGGGACTGGGGAAGCCAACACTGGCCCCCAACAATCACACCCAGCACCCACTACAGAGTCACCATACTCCTGTTCACTGTGTCTGTAGTATTAATTTTAACAATACAAACTGACATGCTATTCATATCTCCTGTTTTTCCCTGGAGCCATATAACAACCAAGCGGGGTTGGGAATGGAGGGAGGGCTTGGTGCATTACGTACCGAGGTCTGCGACATGCTTGACTGCTGAGTGACACTCCCAGTGGGGGAAGTACATTGCCTCCCACCTGACAGGCTTGCCTAAATAGCAAGAATATGTGTCAAATAGTGGAATCAGAAAGTGCTTAAGTGATGTTCAGTTTATTGCATAAACCATCAGAAACAGCCCTCTCTACCTTTACCTTTCTCTGAGTTAACAGTAAGATGCTTTACTCAGTGGAAATAGTTTTCAGCCAAGTGCACTCTGCACTATGGAATGCTACCTGCAAGGTGTTAAATTCCTTGAAGTCCTACCAAATTTCAGGCATATAATTCTTTCAGATCAAGACTTGAAGAAAAACGATCAGAGGTAAAGTCTGCCAAACTGCTAATGATGGAGCTAAGCGATCACCTCACTACCTATGGTGCTCAGAACTTAAAATGAGGTATCATAAAAAAATCATTATTAAAACTCACATTTTAATTTTATTGTGATTAGAATCTTCTAAAAAAACCCCAAACTTTATAAATGCTGTAAAGAACAGCCTCACATTCTGGAATGGTAACTTATGTATGCTAGTGTCTATCACAAGATGCTCTTCCAGCCCTTCAGCTGAGTAACAGGGACAGGGATTTAGGTTTCTGTAGGAACAGAACCAAAACTTCTCAGTCTTTCCCAACCTGATTTTCTTTGCTCTATCTCAGTAACTGTATATCCACATAGAAATCCATCACAACAACAAAAAAAAAAGACATCAACATGCTACCACAATCCAATGAAAAAGGTATAGAAGAAAAAGCCAGGAGCAAAAGTGAGTCAGTCCAGTTCTGACATCAAACAGCCATATCCCTGAGGTCTTTAACTCCATCTAGCATTTCCCTATGTAAAATTACTAACAACAACCTCTATCTGCAAGATCATACTCTCAATCCAAGGCCAACTGAGGTCAAAGGAAATCTTGCCACTGCTTTAATTCAAAATGGGTCTCCTCCAGTGATCACTGATGTTAAAAACTGTGTTTCAGATATGAAATGTCATTTACCTCCTACATTTTCACACTCAGGGTGAAAATTTAACTTTGCCATTACTTATAATGCAGCCAGATGTGAGGCAAAACACACTAAGATGCCAGATGTTCATTGCTTTTTTATTTCACGAAGATACAATGCCATTCATTGCTTCCCCCACCAACTTTTAGAGAAAATCATGGGATGAAGATTGAAATCTATTTTTAGTATTTATTTAACACTGCTTGATGATTTACATGATGCATTATAATGTATGCAATAAAGCATGGAATGGTTGCCTACTAGAGCATCTATACCACCGGACAAAATCCTCCAAACAGTTTGGAGGATGATACAAATTAAAATAACATCATCATTAAAATATAAAAGTGAATTATCAGAGAGGCATTAAGCTCAGGCACTTAAGCTGTTATTACGTTTGACAATGACTGTAGCCCTAGTCTAGATAATGCACAATTCTTTTTCAGCAATCTTCACTCTCACCTGTGGAACAGTTGCCAGACTCTGAAATTGGGTACTGCTTAAGTGCTGCTGCTGCAGAGCAGCAGTCTGCAGCATTAGATGCTGCTGTTGGGCTGCATACATCTGCTGGAGGTACTGAGCAGCTGAGCTAGGAGGACGATGCAAGGCCTGCTGAATAACCTGTGATGAATCAGTAGGTAATTAATTACAATTATAAAGCACACACCATGCTGACATGATGTTGAAGTTTACCCTTAGAAGGAAATAAAACCAAACAAATTGTTTTCACACCAATTATGTAACACAACCTGCTCCCTCACTGTTCTTGACCAAGTCACAGAGTATTGTCAACATGAATATATTCACATTCTCAAGGACAGCCTGACAATACAGCATCATCCCCAACACATCATCCCAGCCTCTCAGCTGCCTGTCAACACATCCTACATCATGTTCTGCTTTTTCAGAGATCACAGTAGTGTGTGAGAAAGCCAATTATCAAACACAACAGAACGGACCGTACAGAGTTCAAGGAGACCTAATTTCAAGAACAGCAAGAGGGGGCTGGATCCCAAGCAGCACTTACACGCACACAAATACCTCGGATCACTCTAGTCAACGTCAGTCAAGCAAACAGCTTTACTTTGCAAAGGTTTATGCTCATAATCTGTACCCTCAGCAACCAGTGAACAAACCAAACTTTCTATTATAGCATTTCTCCATCCCTTATTTGGGAGACAGGCCTATCCTGAACTATCCTTAAGTGGTCTGAGACCCTCCAGTAAACACCTCCTGAAAACCTGCAATCCAAGTATTTAGAAAGACAACAGCCAAACAGCCATTAAGAATGAAAAGCTAATGCTGTGTAAAGTCCTGCACAATGCCCGTGTTTGGAGCTCTGTAGAGGACAGGGAGGAAGCCCCCAGGGCCCAGTACCTGGACAGCATGTCTGTCAGAGCCGCTGTAGACGGAGATCTGGGGCAGCGGCGTGCGGGAAGTGGCGGTGGTGGTGACGGTCGTTGTGGATGCAGAACACGTCGTTGTGTTGGGTTCATTCTCCATAGCTGTGCAGCGCTCGTCCAGCCTGGCAGGAGTGACACACAAGTGCTTCACAAGCAAGGCCAGAACACGCTGATTTTAATGCAAAAATACATGATTTACTGCGATAGGAAAATGGATGCTTTTCAAAGGGTAAGTTTCACAGAATCATGGAATGTTTTGGGTCGGAGGGATCTTAAAGACCATCTCGTGCCACCCCTTGCCACAGCAGGGTCACCTTTCAATACACCAGCGTGCTTCAAGCCCCATCCATCCTGGCCTTGAACACTTGCAGAGATGGGGCAGCCACAGCCTCTATGGGCAACCTGTACCAGGGTCTCACCAACCTTACAGTAAAGAATTTCTTCTTAATACCTAATCCTAGTTTGTAGCATTTGATATTACTTGAGGCAATCTCTTGAGAGGTATAGTCATAGTCTTCTAAGATCCATCAAAAGTAGCAATAAAGAACCAAATTAGGAATACATCCGAGATTTCCAGCCAGCTCCACAGGAGCAGTACCACCTCCTTCACCCCCACAGCCCAGGATTGAAAATGCAAAATGCTGGCTGACCCTGGACACTGAGCAAAACCTGCTCTTGGCAAAAATCACCACTGAAATGCTCTGTTTGGGGAGAGAGGGAAAGAATACAGGAAAAAATCCTTTTAACAGTGATACCTCACACAATACAGAAAGAATCAAGGAAGAAACTACCTATTTAAGCACCTCAAATGATCCCCCCCAGTCTTACGTGACTTCCCTCTGTTGCAGAGCACAAAATGTCATCTTCATAACCGAAATGAATCACAAACCTCAATATATGTTTATGGGGGTGTTTACTGCAGTCTCTTTTTCGGTCTTTGTATTATGATTAACAGGAAAACACATAGTAGCTGTTTATTGCTTTCCAAAGGATGCCAGAAAAAGGCAGGGTTGAGAAGATGTGTTTCCTTCTCACCATAAAGAGGGGCTCAGAGAAATAACCAGAGAGAGCTGCAATGTACTAGAAAAGAAAGCAGCTTTGCCAAGTTCTTAACAAACCGCCCTTTGGATGCAGCATCAAACGGGAATATAATCAGGAGTTTCAACTCACACAGCTGGAAGCAGAACAAGACACTGCCAGGCTGCCACCCTCACCTCCCAAAACACAACAGCTCTGCGAGCAGAGGGCTGCACACGATGCTGCAGCTCCTGGCCACCTGCAACAACTAAACTGTAACACATACACGGTCACCTAAAGACATACCCCTGTACTGGACGCTTGCATGGACTTTGCCACCAAAGAAATTTATGGCAATCAAGGATGCTTGAAAAGCAGAGATCCCTGCTTTAAGAACTGAAGAAAAAAAATATGATTTGTTGTTAAAAACGCAGGTGTGTTGTGCATTACTGATGCCACTTGGGTGCCTACAGCAGGGCACACACGGGTTCCCACTGCAACTGCAATAAACCCAGCATCATATCTAAAACCACTTTACATTAATTTCACATAATGAAAAGTATCTTAAAAAAACAAACCCAAACCTGTCTCCTCCAGTGGACATTAAAAGCATCTCAAAATATTTACACCTGCAACTTGTCTAGCTACTTTTTACAGTTATTCAACCAGTTAAATTAGCTTAAAACAACATTAGATGTCTCATTTCCTTCATTCTCAGCCACGTTTTTGGTGTGTTATATGCAAGATGTGCAACATATCCCATTTAGTAACTATTCTATCACAAGTTTACTCCATGAGAGCTGTTAATTATTTCAAAATTATTTCAAAAATAATATTGTCATTGCTCAGGTTGTTCTCACAAAGGATGGACAATGAAAAAGGATGTACAGTAAGGAGCCCCTAAATTTTTTGTTTAGCATCTCTGCCTCTCCTCTGACACTTCACCTCACACAGGCATCAGATGCTAACTTGTAAGAAAATTTTGCTTAATGATAAAGAACTTGCAATGATACTCCCTAAACAACTTTAATTCAAAACAATCTCCGTAATGCAAAGTTAGTTTTAAAAAACACACTGACTTGAAACAACCACTCTGCATTTAAGTGAGCCCAAAATACAAAGCAGAACAAAAAAAAACCATATTGAAAGCATTCGTTTATTCAAGCAGTAACAGTACAAGACACCACATAACTTCAAGTTACATTGTGCATATAGTAAATATTCCAAAGTTTGGTTTCTTTGTATCTTTCTTGGTCAAAGCAACCACTTTGACTAAAAAAGTAGCTGCTATTCTATACCAATTAACAAACTACCCTCACAGCGGACAAACAAATGCCATTACTCACGTTTTGGAAAGTTTTGGTAAATGCCATGGTAATAACAAACCCTGCTGACAATCCACATCCCCAACAACTATCCACAACCACATGGTTGACTTTTTTTTTTTTTTTTCAATTCACAACCTCTCTCTGCAACTCGAAGAGGACAAATCACAAAAAACCCCAAACTAAATAAAATTTTCCTCTAACCCTAACCCCCACAGGCGTTTCGGTATTTGACAGAGGACTCCGAAATAATAATAAAAAAATAATAATAACGCAGAGAAGCTCTATGGAAATACACTCCACAGCATGTGGAGCTCCGGCCCCGCGCTGAGGGGCCCCGGTGCCCCCTCGCCGGCCGCCCCCCGCCCAGGCCAGGCTGACCCACCCTCAGCCCCCGCCTCGCCCAGCCCGGCCCCGCCACCGCCCCCTCAGGAGAGCAAAGGCAGGCGGGCGGGCGGGAGGGGCCGGGCCGGCGCCGGGGCGCGGTCAGGGTGCGGGTTCCCCGCCCCCGC